>JAJAGP010000204.1:319379-610017 GCA_025084515.1 Ancistrus triradiatus | reverse complement strand
CTGTACGGAGGAATGGGCTAAAATTCCTCCAAGCCGGTGTGCAGGACTGATCAACAGCTACAGGAAACGTTTGGTTGCAGTTATTGCTGCACAGGGGGGTCACACCAGGTACTGAAAGCAAAGGTTCACATACTTTTGCCACTCACTATAATAATATTGGATAATTTTCCTCAGTAAGTAAATGACTAAGTATAATATTTGTCTCATTTGTTTAACTGGGTTATTTCTGTGCTGTTCATTCTGTGCTTTAATTGATATTAGGTTATTGTTTAAAAATACACTGTGTGCAAAGTGTCTAACCTACTGTGTGACTTTGGTAATGTCATGCGAATGCATCACAGAAACAGTCATCAATCACTGACTACTTTGCATAAACGAATAGAAACTGTATATGTTTATGTATGTTGTAATCTCATTAAGTTGCCAAACTGCCATCTCGCCAAAATGACCATGAAACAGACGTGGGTGAGAAAACAAGTTTAGACTGTATTATATTTATTTAAATATGTCATCTCTTTTAATTTTGATATTTATCTTCCATTTATTATTACTACAAGTAATAAGTATTACTACAGACGTATTCATTAGGTAACTGGGCTTAACTTAGGTATCTGCCCAAGCAGGTTGGGGCCTTTTTGAGTCTTAGTGCTCCCAAGGTTTCTTCTTTGCCACTGTCGCCCTAGGCTTGCTCAGTTATGGCTGTGGGCCTAGATAGTTGCAAAGCTACTCTGAGACAATGCTCCTTTGTAAAAAGCAGTATAGAAATACATTTGACTTGACTAAACTTTCAAAATAAAATGATTTCATAGCTCTGTTGGTTTTCCTACTTTGAAGAAACATGCTTAAAATTCGGCAACGAAACAAATAACAAAAGTTTACCAGCAGGCGGAATTAACTTGAAGCCATTGTGTAATAATGTGAAAATATAATATAACGTAGTATTGCAAAGCCACTATTGTGCTAATAATGACAAACGGATGCATTGTGCAGCTCTGTTCAGCTACATTAAAGCTGTCTTTCTGAGATTCTCCCTGTTGTTTTTTCAGATTAGCTGTAGCAGAGTGAAAAGAAAGATGAGTTATTACTTATTCATGGTCAGTACGATGCATATGAATACAGATGCAGCCCCAGAAAGACATAGCAATGGTCTAAAAAACAGCTAAAGCTTTGTCAACGGTAAGTGGTCGATAAAGTTCCCGCTGCCGCTGGTCTGTGCTGCTTCCCGCCTTCTCAATCAATTACTCCTGCTGCCTTTCTCTTTCACACACACACACACACACACAATATCTATGATCACAAACCACTACTAAAACAAAAGTTTGTAAATAGGTGTGATGTTCCAGCTGATATTATAGTACGAGGATATATCTCTTTCTGCCTTCTAAACGAGCCCGCAGAGACAATGCTAGCACAGGGGTGACATTTAAAAACACTATAAGGATTGCAGAAGCAGTAGGCAGATTTCAGTCCTTTTATGATAACACTAAACTGCCCAACAGTGTTTCAAAATGTGTTGAGGTTTTGGGGTAACGTTGAGAATATCCAGCCTCCAAACTTTTGGCTCTTAAGGCTGCTTATTAACAGTGACTGACGATCGGCTATCTGGGTCCTTGGCGGCACTAATCACATTCTGTTCACACTTTTTAGGGAAACACATTACAGACAATGATTATAAAGTGCTAGTCACAAAAGACAGCAGTGGTCAGAGGAAGCACGATGTTCTCTCACTAAATCAAGATGGCTCTACATCATGTCAGCCAAATGACTTTAAGGGTTCGGTAGGGAATGGAACCGTGTACACAGAGTGTTTGTAGCTTGGGGATAGGACACTAAAAACCCTTCAACCTACTTTACCTTAAACCTATTTAAAATTATTACCACATACATATTAACAGTTTATTAAAAATACAGAGGGGGTGTGATGCTCTTGGTAATATTTTGCTAGGAAATCCTGGGTCAGGGCATTCATGTGGACGTTAATTTGATGTGCAACTCTTCGGTATATATAGTACTGTGCAAAAGTCTTAGGCCACCATTAGACTTGTTGTTTTAGCAATGCTAAAATGACCATATATAACATACTGTCGATGACCGGACCCAAACATTTCACTTCAGTAAACCTATTTTACACTGATTTAGACTTTTCACCATGTTCCCATTCTGAAAAGTGGTTTCCTGGTTGCTACCGTTCCAAAAAGACCATTTCTGATCAAGCTTCATCAGACTGTAGAAGTGTCACCTTGGCATTTTTCGGATTTTTTTCCTGACCTTTTCTGAAGTTTTTCAATACCGCGTACAAATTTCTTGTATTTTCTGGTTGTAATCATATAAAGAGACTGAGAAACAATTACAGGGGTTGCACAATGAAACTGAAACACCTGTCATTTTAGAACACAATAATTTATTAGTATGGTGTAGGGCCTCCTTTTGCAGCCAATACAGCGTCAATTCGTCTTGGAAATGACATATACAAGTCCTGCACAGTGGTCAGAGGGATTTAAGCCATTCTTCTTGCAGGATAGTGGCCGGGTCACTACGTGATTCTGGTGGAGGAAAACGTTTCCTGACTCGCTTCTTAATATTTACTATTTACTAATAAACTGGTGACTGTGCAGGCCATGGGAGATGTTCAACTTCACTTTCATGTTCATCAAACCATCTGAACTCTGGTATGTCACCCATAATGTTGTGTGCATTGCAATATTTTGAGCAAAACTCTGCCCTTACCCTGCTAATTGAACCTTCACACTCTGCTGTTACTGGTGCAATGTGCAATTAATGAAGATTGGCCACCAGACTGGTCCAATTTAGCCATGAAACCTCCCACACTACAATGACAGGTGTTTCAGTTTCATTGTCTAACCCCTGTATATACAGTCATTGTAGTATTACTAAACAATGGTATATCTAATATGATGGTGGCCTAAGACTTTTGCACAGTACTGCCTAAGTGAAAAGGAGACCAACACAGTAGCATTGTGAGAACTAAAAATGACTTTGTGGTGACATTAATTATACAATTACCCTCAACTACTCTCAATTTTTCAAACATTTTAAACCTCCATGGATAAATTGGTTCTGAGTTAAACCAGAAAGGCATTTCATTCAGGCATAGACAGATTTCTTTAAAGAGGTTTTGAGAGTGCAGACCGAAGCTGGCATGTAATTATCACCTAGCAGCAATTACAAATTTGCTGCGACACCTCGTATGCACACACACAAGGAATAAAACATCTCTCTATTGCCCCCATCCCTTCATTAGCAACTCTTCTAACATCTCTTACTTCGCTGTATGACTAACCCCTGCATTCATCGAGTAAGTTAATCACTGTAATAGCTCCATTACCCCGGCACGCTCTCTTGCGATCTTATCATCAACCAATTTAACACAACAAGAGGCGTACGCCGAACGTTCTCAGGCATTCGAGGATCCCAACTTCAACAGTCTTCTTCTTTGTTTCACCTTAACAGTCAGATTCCCTTAAACAGCCCACCCACCAGCCTACACAGCGAAGTTCTGCAAGGCTCCGTACGAGACTCAAAGAATCAACTTTTCCTCTCGTACCTTCTGTCTGATGGCTATATTAGCATTTTAATTTTGCAGCACTAGGTGCCAGATTGGAGGGGGGAAATGAATATTTCAAGGTGTTCGCACAATACCTACAGTGGATTTGAAAAGCCAGCAGATTTCATCTCCATCTCAAACAAGACCAAAATTGGATTGTGTTTTCTCCCTTATGTAGGCTAAATAATTTTTTGTTTGTTGCACACACAGTTCCTTCTATTTACCACTTTCGGAATGTGATGGTAAAATAATCAGCAGAACAAAAACACTCTCCATTTGGACATTATTAAATTTCCCTGAACACAAAAAGTCATTTTCAAACTGTTAACCTCTGCTGGCTGGATAGTTTTGATTATATGGATTGGTTTTAGGGTCAGTTTTGTAATCCTAGTGCAAAAGTCACAATAATCACAATTTAAAGTAACACATTCAAAACGTAGACTTACAGATTACTTCCTAAAGAACAATATTTAAAGTTTTAGATTAAAAATACATTCACTGTGTAAATGACACAACGTACATACACAATATTCAAATGATTAGAGCATGGCAGGGCTCATGGAGTCTTGAAAGCGACCTTTAATATCTGGCCCGTAGCTGCTGACCTGTTAGATGTGTGCCAAAATGACTTACGTATAATCATGGTTATCATTTTAATTCACTATACCTGCCTCAGCACAGTGTGTAAATTGCACGACTGCAACATAGGAAGTGCTTTACTGTGAGCTGTATGTTAATTATCTGTAGTATATGATGTTTTTAACAGATAGCTAACTCCACAACGGCAGCTGAAGAACTGAGCTTTAGATGGGCCCAGTCAGGGGTGAAGATACATATATAAATGGGTGCACAGTAAGTAGTGACGCTACTTCCATTAGATTCTGTTCTTATTGTGGCCTGAGACACCCTTATGGGACAGACACTAGGAGCCTTGTGGAAACACAATTGCTTGCTCTACGGCAGTCAAGTTGTCAGGCCCAGCTCTGGGTGGTGCATTCATTAAAATGGCTTTTTGTTGGTTGTGCAGTTTCTGGATCTTTCTGTAAAAAGTGGAACGATTCAAGACGGTGATAGTGGGATAGGGAAATAGGGAAACAACCAGGAGCATCAATGGAAGGCAGTGCACATGCTCGTATTTATCACACGGAAGGTTCAACTTCCAATATTATCCCTGATTTCAACCATTTAAATGGGAAGGCCACTGATTCAGACCAAGTGGAAGGACGGTATGTTCCACCGATCCAAACAGAATTGGTTTACAGCATGACGTTATTGCTTCACCCAGAATTCTTGAACAGGTGCATGTGCAGAACGTCCTTTCCTCCTTCTAACTAGCTCCCAGCATTCCTAAAATGGACTTGCCTTGAAGTTGACCCTTGACACAGCTGCACAGATAGATTGTACTTGCCACACTTTTTTATTCAGTGTCTGCCAGTGATAGAGTAATACATGCAAATGAAATGTAAATGTTAGAAAAAGGACTGCTTGCAACAGGGACCATAATGCTAAAAGGTTACCAGCAAAGGCGGTGTCGACGTACATGCTGACAGGATGCTAAAAATTCTTCTTCTTCTTCATCATCTTTCCCGTGCTCCTGTTAGGGGTCACTACAGAGTGAACTGACCAGCATATTTAAACCTGGCTATGGTTAGACCACTTTATCCGGGCTTGGGATCGGCACTGAATACAGTGGCTGGGCGCTCACACTGGGACACTTTAGTGTTAACCTAAACGTGTGTCCTTGGAATGTGGAGGAAACCTCTCACAATAGGGATTGTCTGGAGCTGTGAAGCCACAGTACTAACCACGTGCACCACTATGCCACTAGGACGGTGAAAGATATACTTGTCATTTTGAGAAGGCATAAAACGCTGACAGTTTTAACCACAATTCATAGATCATAGCCAGATATAAAAGACACAAAGGATCTTAGCAGCTCTCTGAAGATCTTAGAAGGTGTGGGGACCCTGCAATGGACTGGTTTCCCATCCAGATGGCACTTTTAAATAATACACTAGCCAACGGACCACTGCAGATATCTGATTATAACAAAAACAATGTTGATTAGCTCTCTGGATTAGTCTGAATTCATTCTATGTACGATTTTCTGGAAGGATTCTTTGGTGGATTTGTTGGACTTCTGTCTGTATGATAGCAAACGTCTGCTTTTCTGGAGGGGTCACAAAAGGATGTTCTGCCGCCTCCCTCTGTACACAATGCACGTCAGCCAGTTGAGACGTTGGATTCAGTGGAGCTGAACATTTGTGATGGGGAGTGAAACAGACTTTCATAGGTGCAAGGAGCCCGGCTGAACAAAAAAAATAACTGAGGAGGAAATCCTATGCATACAGACTAGCTAAAAGTCTGTTTCATAATGGCTCAGATTAGTAGATGGTTAAATAGCTAAACTATATAATATATAATATAATGTATTAATGCAATAATAGTTTAGATAGCATTAATTCTTTTACATTCGTAGGCGCTTTTCTCCACTGAATGCAAAATAGACTGATGTCCTTTCTTTCTACAAAGACATAGACAAGATAGAAAATGCATAGACGCTTTTATTTTCGACTAGAAATCTACATTCTATGAATACGCAAATCAGAAACTCCCCTTAACATCCAGCACTCGCAACCTTGGCCATAAACTGATTTTGAATGGCTTGTATTTGCATACGAGGGCATGACAGGACCCTATAATTTATGGTGCAATAACACTTGCCTGTCATGTGTTAGTTACACGCTATATTATCAACAGTTAATACAGCACTTTTACCCATAAATGGCCAAGAAACAAGCAAAAAGGTATATCCTGAGTAATACTATAACAGTAAAAAAATCTAATACAAGCTGTAATAGACTCAATGGTTCCCAGTGGAAAAGTGTGAAAGTAAACATGCCATTTTACTCCTGCTTATCCTGGTCAGAGGCAAGAGGTACACCCTGGGCAGGGGGCCACTCTATTGAGTCTATCACAGGGTTGTGTAAACACATCACACGACTTGAATCTAAGCCCTTGCTGAGTGCTGTACCACTAAGCCACCTTAGCAGTGGAAAAAAGTAAAGTCCCATACTCAACTGCCCTTTGCAACAGCTACGCGGTGTTGTTATTTACTTTTTCACAGTGCTCATACCGCCCACTTTGCATCGCAACACTCGCTCGGTCTCCTGTTGCTGGAAATCATCAGCTTTCATTTAAAATAAATGACTTCAGGCTGCCTCGTGGCATTGTTTTGTCACCTGTGTAAACGCAACGTCACTCAGATAGTCCGGCGAGATTTTCAGCTGTCCTCTCCGAGCTATTTTCACACTATGTCCCCGTTTTGCACTCTAATATTAAATACACAAAGACAGCCATTTAAATGTTATGAAGTTAAGCATGCGTAAATATTCTCTATACATTCCTGAAAATAATGATATTAAATAATATCTGGATTGTTTACATTATAACCCTATAGTTTTAACTTAAAAAAATCCCCTTATTATTCTTCTCAATGTGATATTGCCATCCCTGTCAATGAGTGCGTTTGCATGCAATTAATAATCTGATAACTGCAGACAATCAGATTTTGTCAGTAATCTGATCAACGAGTTTACATGCACTTGAGGAAACAGATAATGGGAAACCTCCGGGTTTAGGCAATAATCAGATTTCTACTTTGCAACCAGCCAATAACCTCACAGAAAGGTGTGATAGAAACTTAAAAATAATATTAAGTAATCAAAGTATTCATTTTCTCAAGTATTTACTGCGTTTCAGAGTCTTCACGCAGTGTTGTGTGTTCAATTCCGGGGTTGCCAGATCCCAGGAGAAAACGATCGTCACAGTCAATGGAATAAAGAGGTCGAATATAGCCAAGTCTTTAGAAAAGGCAGACCTGGCAACTGTGTCGAGTTAGGAAATTGCGTAACTGTTATACATGCTACGAGTAATCCGGTTACTGGAGTAAAATCCAATCTCTGTTTAATCATATTCCTTAATCTGGTTTCTAGATCCCCCCCCCAGGAGAGAAAACGATCGTCACAGTCAACGAAATAAAGAGGTCAAATATAGCCAAGTCTTTAGAAAAGGCAAGACCTGGCCACCTGTGTCGGTTTAGGCAAATTGCATAACTGTTATACATGCTACGAGTAATCCGGTTACTGGAGTAAAATCCAGCTCTGTTTATCAGATTCCTTAATCTGGTTTCTAGATCCCAGGAGAAAACGATCGTCACAGTCAACGGAATAAAGAGGTCAAATATAGCCAAGTCTTTAGAAAAGGCAGACCTGGCAACTGTGTCGGGTTAGGAAATTGGGTAACTGTTATACATGCTACGAGTAATCCGGTTACTGGAGTAAAATTCAGCTCTGTTTATCAGATTCCTTAATCTGGTTTCTAGATCCCAGGAGAAAACGATCGTCACAGTCAATGGAATAAAGAGGTCGAATATAGCCAAGTCTTTAGAAAAGGCAGACCTGGCAACTGTGTCGGGTTAGGAAATTGCGTAACTGTTATACATGCTACGAGTAATCCGGTTACTGGAGTAAAATCCAGCTCTCTTTATCAGATTCCTTAATCTGGTTTCTAGATTGGTTTATACTGTATACATGACCACCTGAATAATCAGATAACTGCAGAAATCCGACTATGATCAGATTATTAAGTGCATGTAAACACACTCGGTATTCTCAACCTTGTGATGACCCCCAGTGCCGAAGTAGGCCGTCCATCCCAGAGTCACTGGCTGCTTCCTTTCCCGGACTTCTTTTGGGTCCTTGAGCAAGGCGCTTAACCCACAATCGTTTGGATTATAAGATCGTATCAGGCCTAAGTCGCTTTGGATAAGGCCGTCTGCCAAAAGACTCAATGTAAATGAACAAACGACTTGACAGAGAGCTTTACTGAGCAGCCACCTCACCAGGGATGCTTTCTACACCAGGGTGCTTGGACTGTGATTGCAGATGTGTTGACTGTTTTGTATTAAGCCTGACATAAAAGGCTTTAAATCTGACCTCAGTCTCAGTCGATGTCTTGGTATTAATTTCCATAAAAATGAGTAAACATAAAGCGGACCCATCTCGGGCTCGCTTTTATTTCCCACGGTAGGAGAAACGCTGCTGCTCGTGGCAGGCTGTTCGAGCTGCTGTAGCTTGGCAACAGGTCTCTGTAATCACCCACGCGCATGTATAAGAATCAGCACTCGCACAGAGACACACACACCAAACAGACACACACGCACACCAAACAAACAACAACAAAAACACATTCCTTGCTCAGGGAAATAAATTAACTAGAGAAGCAGCCTCTATTGGCATGCATTTCCTTACTGATTCGTGCCATGCATCAGGTATGTATGTTTGTGTGTCAATGTTTATATTACATTGTGGGGACAAATGTCCCACAAGAATAAATAGGTCTGACATTTACCTTGTGGGGACATTTTGCTGGCCCCCACAGGGAAAGTGCATTTTTCTAAAGAAACTGTATCTTTCTCTTGAAAAACCAACCAGACGTTACGTTACTGAGGATAAGGTGAGGATTAGGTGTAGGTGTGGCATTTATTAATTACAGTATCATTATGCCAAAGGAAAGTCTCCATCGGGATAGTGAGACAAACGTGTGTGTGTGTGAAGTACATATGTCATTGTGAGGACCTTGTGAGGAGAACTTACTGTTTGCCAATGACAGAAAGACAGAGGCGTGCACTTGCATCAAACATGCTTGAAACGTACGATGAGATAGCCCGGTCCGCGCTGTGAATGAATACAAACGTGATAACGCTTCGGGTTTGAAAAATAACGCCAGTGTGCTTTCTCAGTGTGTGTCTGTGACGAGCTGAGAGTCAAGCTGTTACTAAAGAGAAATGAGCCATCTGCCATCAGTGTGTTCCAGCTGTGTTTGGGAATGTATATGTTCATATGAACATTCATGGACAAGTGAGCAAAATGAAACCAAATCACATTATGGGACTGGGATGATTTAAATGTGTGGAGTTTGACAGTCTGGGCTGATTGTACATGTATTGACCTGTTTTTTTTTTATTTGCAGTGTTGGTATTGGTAAAACTGAAATTCACCCCTCTCGACACATGACGGCTGGGTGATACCATATGACCTTAGTCCAAAAAACATTGATAACCACGCTGATGACTTCTGCCAGTGAAACAATATTCATGATGGCAGTGTGGAGCCAGTGTACTGTCCCTGCATTTGCCGTGCGCCATATGATGCCACAAGGCAATATGTGGCTTCTCTGTAGAATAGTATGTCTAATCAATGTGAATGAGAAGAGAGGGATCCTGCTGTCACTCTTACAAAATGATCACTTAACACACATGGGGTTTAAACCATGGAGGTATTGTAAGACCTGGAGAGGGTCATTAGCATTAGCCCCATTCATTTCAATAAGGTTCGTTCACTGGCACCTTCCTGTTCACCGGGAAATACAGGTCCTGAGCAGTGCAATCTTCTGTTAATGGGGCTCTTGCTCCTGAAGAACATATTTGTGCCAGTGGCTTTTTCAACCATACTTGTTCTTTACGTATTAGCTACACAGCTTACTCTTAGAATTTTCTATATTTCTGCATAAGTATGACCTAAAACATCATCAGATTTTCACACAAGTTCTAAAAGTAGATAAAGAGAACCCAGTTAAAGAAATGAGACAAAAATATCATACTTGGTCATTTATTTATTGAGGAAAATGATCCAATATTACATATTAGTGAGGCAAAAGTATGTGAACCTCTAGGATTAGCAGTTAATTTGAAGGAGAAATTAAGAGTCAGGTGTTTTCAATCAGTGGGATGACAATCAGGTGTGAGTGGGCACCCTGTTTTATTTAAAGAACAGGGATCTATCAAAGTCTGCTCTTCACAACGCATTTGTGGATGTGTATCACGGCACGAACAAAGGAGATTTCTGAGGACCTCAGAAAAAGAGTTGTTGATGCTCATCAGGCTGGACAAGATTACAAAACCATCTCTAAAGAGTTTGGACAATCCACAGTCAGACAGATTTTGTACAAATGGAGGAAATTCAAGACCATTGTTACCCTCCCCAGAAGTGGTCGACCAACAAAGATCACTCCAAGAGCAAGGCGTGTAATAGTTGGCGAGGTCACAAAGGACCCCAGGGTAACTTCTAAGCAACTGAAGGCCTCTCTCACATTGGCTAATGTTAATGTTCATGAGTCCACCATCAGAAGAACACTGAACAACAATGGTGTGCATGGCAGGGTTGCAAAGAGAAAGCTACTGCTCTCCAAAAAGAACATTGCTGCTCGTCTGCAGTTTGCTAAAGATCACGTGGACAAGCCAGAAGGCTACTGGAAGAATGTTTTGTGAACATTATAGAAAGAAAAATGTCAGTGCATCTGTCCATGAACTGAATCTCAAGAGAAGGTGGATCATGCAGCAAGACAACGACCCTAAGCACACAAGTCGTTCTACCAAAGAATGGTTAAAGAAAAATAAAGTTAATGTTTTGGAATGGCCAAGTCAAAGTCCTGACCATACTTGTTATGTGTGGTTTTAATGTTTGGACTGTATATAGGTACAGGCGTCATTCTCTAATGAGCAGGGGCTCTTCTGCTCACGTACCAACGTCTGTGATATAAAATAAACGACTAAAGACTGCAAACCAGGGAATAAAATGAAAGTGGATGTTGTACAGAGAGCCATTTAGAATGCCATTTACTTACATTATGTTCCCACCTGCCATTATAGCCAGAATTCATATAACAGGAGTTTGGATATGGGGGTCTGCCTGCATTTGTTTATAATTGCTGATGTCAATATGACTGCATCAGCTAGTGGATATATTCATATCTCAGGTAAGAGCAGACCGCTTGAGTCTGATAAAGCTGTTTAATGGCTGCATGCCTGCACTTCATACAAATCTATAGCCATGCTTACGTGTGGGGGTGTGATTGCGTATGCATATGTGCGATGCTATGCTCTGGGCTTTGTTTAATAACTGGCCTGGCTGCAGAGTGCGTGTGATGATGGATGGCACTGTGTGACCATCATTAAGCAGCTCCCTGCCCAGGGCAGCACACTAACTCACCCAGCCACACACCCACACACACATACACACATATACACAGACACACACGCACAAACATTTCAAGGGCAATTTCCCTGCGCATGCTGAGGGCTTTATGTACGTGGACAGAAAAATGTGTGCATGAAGCTGTAGTGATAGTGCATTAAAACCTATGGAGCAGACCATCTTCACCTGCCTACCCATATTATTACGGAGCAAAGGGTCAGCCGGCGGCCCACGCATCTCCAGCCGTGCCGCCTCTCAGTACATATGAAACTTCGCACACTAAGAGCGCTCTGCTAGGATGGGCTCCGGCCTTTATTGGCCTAATGAATACGATTATGGGGATTGGGGGAAGCTTCTCCCTCAGAGACGTCTGATTCAGGGCACTGAACTCGCGATAATTATGGTGCCAGGCTGTTTTCTTCCGATATACTGGAGCACCTGGTCAATAAGTTCCAGACGTTTCACCTGCGAGCCTCCATCAGCTGTTTTTAAAGCACATAATGGAATAAACGAGCAGCATTCTCAAAAGCACTTCCAACACACGCCTGGCCTCTCACAGCACGCGCCGACTGCGCTCGCTGTCCTGAGGGGGCAGCATTGCTTGCAAGGGAAAATGGAACGCGCAAAACTTGATTGGATGGCTATGAAGAGCAGATATTTGATGGCTCTGAATATACGTGTCAGTCTAAATCTGTGTCAAACAAATAGAAAAGACGCACCAGAGAACGGAGATGTCTTTAGGGGATTCTCTAACTTTCAGGCGTTTCTGAATAGTAATTCAGAAGCAAATATTACGCCGACATCAAGAGATCGTTCCTCTCTCTCTCTTTCCTCTCTCTCTCTCTAAAGCGCACGCCGAGCTCTCGACAGGCTTCTGCCATGGGAATAGGCATCGCTCTTAAACAAATGGGGAGATGCGAGAGATCTGGATCGGCTGGTTGCGGCCTTCTGTGTCGTAATAGGAAATTAATTGAGGACATCAGTGTGGCATTAATCATTAAAGCATTGACGCTGAGACGGCACTTTGCTGAGAACGGCTCACAGTCGCACGCGCATTAAAAGTTTGCCAGATACTCCACAGAGACTGGGAACGGGAGGGTGGAGGGGTGGGACAAAGCGGGCGTATAGGCGAGAAATTGTAGAGTCAGAAAGATGCTAGCGCGCGTGATGAAGTGCGATGCACACTTTCTGGGCGTATAATCAGTTACGTATCTCATTGCGTATTCATTAGGCAGTTATGGTTTTAAAATATAAAGCGCTCTGGCAGTGTATCAGCGCTAAAAAAGACATTCCGGACGCTCTCAGGCGTAAGAACATTAGCAACAGCACTCAATATGGCTCAAAACCGTTTAAGGCGCTAACGATAAAAGAGCAATCAAAGTCTTCTTGTATTATAATTAGTGAATTCAGCTGTTTTCAGCCAATAGAAGTACAGACACACAGTCACACAACCACCATAAACCTTACACTGTCATAAGATGCACTGTCATAAGTGCAGACATTGGGGAAACACACAGGCAGGGGCTTAGGAGGACTCGAACACGACTCGAAATTGGGCATAAAACCCCTGTGCTTTTTTGCGGCACTCTCTCCTGGGTTCCAAACTGCTCAACAACACAACAACTGCTTATCGACAGCAAAAAGCAATGCGTTTGTAGCCACACAGTCCTAAGATCATGATAAACAGAGCCAGCTAGTGGCTGGAGGAACGCAAAACAGAGCAGTAGAAATATTTTCTGTTATGACCAAATCCATATTAACGTCTGTGCTTTCTGGAATGCTCAAATGGATATAATGTTTGGTTGTCCATGCAGTGTTTAATCATGTCATCAGAGGGGGAGAGCTATATCAGGGACGGCCCTTCTCTATGGTGGCTTGTTCACCCCAAAGGCCATATCAAATAGCGCTGTTCAAGCCTTTGAAGCTATTTTTTTCCTTTGATGACATCATTCCACGTCTGACCAGCACATATCAAAGCTGACATTCAGCCACGCTGCTCATTCAGATATGCCATTTACAACTGTGACCTGATAAAGGACTAATCTTCAGATTAGTAATCAGCTTTAAACGTGTGGGAGAGAACAGTGGGACCTCGAGTTGCAGTCCACAGGCTACACCCGTATTACCCTGTGAGGTTGAGAGAGGGGGTGCAGAGAGAGAGAGAGAGAGAGAGAGAGAGAGAGAGAGAGAGAGAGAGAGAGAGATACAGCGGTGTGAAAAAGTGTTTGCCCCCTTCCTGAATTCATATTTTTCTGCATGTTTGTCACACTTAAGTGTTTCGGAACATCAAACCAGTTTAAATATTAGTCAAAGACAACACAAGTAAACACAAAGTGCAGCTTTTAAATGAAGGTGTTTATTATTAAGGGAGAAAAAAATCCAAACCTACATGGCCCTGTGTGAAAAAGTGATTGCCCCCCCTAGTTAAAACATAACTATGGTTTATCACACCTGAGTTCACTGTCGCTAGCCACACCCAGGTCTGATTATTGCCACACCTGTTCTCAATCAGGACATGACTTAAATAGGACCTGCCTGACAAAGTGAAGTACACCAAAAGATCCTTAAAAGCTACACATCATGCCAAGATCCAAAGACATTCAGGAACAATTGAGAAAGAAAGTCATTGAGATCTATCAGTCTGGAAAGGGTTATAAAGCCATTTCTAAAGCTTTGGGACTCCAGCGAACCACAGTGAGAGCCATTATCCACAAATGGCGAAGACATGGAACAGTGGTGAACCTTCCCAGGAGTGGCCGGCCGACCAAAATTACTCCAAGAGCACAGTGACGTTCATCCAAGAGGGCACAGAAGACCCCACAACAACATCCAAAGAACTGCAGGCCTCACTTGTCTCAGGTAAGGTCAGTGTTCATGCCTCCACCATAAGAAAGAGACTGGGCAAAAATGGCCTGCATGGCAGAGTTCCAAGACGAAAACCACTGCTGAGCAAAAAGAATATTAAAGCTTGTCTCAATTTTTCCCAGAACACATGTTGATGATCCCCAAGACTTTTGGGAAAACATTCTGTGGACTGACGAGACAAAAGCTGAACTCTTTGGAAGGTGTGTGTCCCATTACATCTGGTGTAAAAGTACCACAGCATTTCAGAAAAAGAACATTATAGCAACAGTTACACATATGGGGGTGGTAGTGTGATGGTCTGGGGCTGTTTTGCTGCTTCAGGACCTGGAAGACTTGCTGTGATAAATGGAACTATGGATTCTGCTGTCCACCAAACAATCCTGAAGGAGAATGTCCGGCCATCTGTTCGTCACCTCAAGCTGAAACAAACTTGGGTTCTGCAGCGAGACAAAGATCCAAAACACACCAGCAAGTCCAGCTCTGAATGGCTGAAGAAAAACAAAATGAAGACTTTGGAGTGGCCTAGTCAAAGTCCTGACCTGAATCCTATTGAAATGCTGTGGCATGACCTTAAAAAGGCCGTTCATGCTGGAAAACCCTCCAGTGTGGCTGAATTACAACAATTCTGCAAAGATGAGTGGCCAACATTCCTCCACAATGCTGTAAAAGACTACAAGTTATCGCAAACGCTTGGTTGCAGTTGTTGCTGCTGAGGGTGGCCCAACCAGTTATTAGGTTTAGGGGGCAATCACTTTTTCACACAGGGCCATGTAGGTTTGGATTTTTTTCTTTAGAATTTATGTAGAAAAATTTTGAACTGACTGTTCAATGTCCGAATTTGATCGAATAAAGAAGTTTTCAGAGGTTCCACTTTATTGTGCTATCAAAATATTACGTTACTTATTTTTCCCTAAAAATATATTCCCATAGCATTTACACCAAACTTCCTCTGTATATTAGCTGTTGAATGCCTGTTTACGTAATTTATGAACACGCCCACGCCTAGTGATGGGAGAAGCGAAGCTTTCCGATGCTTTGAATCATTGGAAAAATGATTCAGTGTTTTGCAGTGCTCACCTTAGCAACATCTGTTGGCCAGATTTCTGCAACTGCCTCCAGAAAATCTAAGACTCCATACAAACAACTTATGAACATTTTTTTCTTAAAAGCTTTTAAAGGACTGTTGGCTCTCATCCTTGAATGTTCTATTCGGTACAGATTAATAAGGGTTTCAGGGGGTGACCTAAGAGTAAAGTAAGGGGTAATGGGACTACTATTTCGAGGAAGTAAGCAGTAAAGTACTCACCATTACATTTTGAAAGGATTTGTAATGGATTGCTTTTTGAATAACTACCCAAACAATGACTACATGTTTACAAAAAAAGAGTTCTTGTGTAACACAAGTTGTAATATGTTCTTTTCTGTGTTCTTTTCTAAAGCTATTTCCTAAGAAAGTCTGCTTCTCATCTCCAGCACACGCGCACACACACACAACCCCCCACCCCCCACCTCCACAATAGGAATCACTGGTGTCTATTCGCCCATGAAATGTCCTCAAATCGACCTGCTGTTTAAGCTCCAGCACACAGGCCAATAAAAAGCTCCATAAGGGAACAGTGGGAACACAAGGAGAAATTTCGCTCTCCTTCTGTGTGCCACAACGTGTCTGTTCTGTCCTTCACCTTCTGACCAATCTACCCTCTCACCTGCACCCGCACGCGCAGAGACACTGAGCTGAAACACACAGCAACCCTAGCACGGGCTTCACCTCTGTCTCACCGCTGAAAAGCAGAAAAGACTGAACGGAGCTAGGAGGGCTGGGCCCTGCACGCTTCCTGCACATGGACACCAGGGTAACGGATGGCAAACAAAACGCTTACTGGCCTAAACGAGAATCTGGGGTGCGTGACAGCCTTTTAATTGCTTCATTACCATAATTAATTTGCTCTCTTTTCAATTAGCGCTGGGGACATTGTGATCTTTTCGTTGATGTTTTTCAGCTGATTCTCCCCACCTCTCTCCTTCTTTCTTTTTCCGCTCTCTCTGTTCCCCTCTGGGACAAGCTAAAACGCCGGTCTCTCTACAGCTCCAGACAGTTTATTCTGCAAACTGTTACTAAAAAAATGGACACAAAGTCCCAATCTCTGGACGGAACTGCAGGGGCTTTGGTGGAAGCTACTGATATGCACAATCCGGGCAATCCATGATTCACACTCCACAAGGTGTGGAGATTGAGGTGATTGAGATTTTTGCAAGCCAGTCAAGTTCCTCTATGCTTAACTTGGCAAGATGGGAATTTTTATGTCCTTTGCTTTATGTAGTCGAGAAACAAAATTAAAAGCAGCCAATCCCCTAAAACACCAGTAATGTATATGGAACAGGATGCAGACTCAAGAAGAATAGAGATGGGGAGGTCCCAGAACCTTCCCAGCTTCCCATTGTGCCAACGAGCAGCACGAGCACACCTACGAGTCAAGTGCATCGAGAGTAGCTGCGGCGAAGGAAACGAATGCAAAGCGGCATGTACAAACAAAGATGCCTTTATGACAAAACAGAGGGCATGCAGAGTCAGCAGAGCAAAGCTGATATCATCCCCCAAACTTAAATACAAGTTTGTTAACTGATTCCAGCAGTGATAAACTTAAAACCTTGGCTAGAGTTTAAGTCTTTTTCATAGATTTTCTATAAACAGCTCTCTCTCAGCAAGGGAGCTGCCTCTTAACTCTTCTTTTTTTCCCTGCTCAGACTTTCTCTCCCACTCAGATCTCTCCTTTGACTTCATTCATATGACTTTTTTTCCTTTTCATATCATTTCACACTCACACATGCACACAACCCCTTAATGTGACGGCCTCTCTACAAAGACACCGCGACTGGCACGGATATTAAGCTCTCTTTAAATAACAGTCAGCTTCGATGAATCCATGGCGCCATTGGGACTGGGTCAAATCATGAAAAACAGCCCTGAGTGTTATCATTCATTTTCTTATTCGCTTAAACCTAGTTAGGGTCATGGCAAAGCCGGTGCCTAACCGGTGACACAGGGTGCAAAGCAGGAACGACCCTAGACAGGGCACCAATCCATCGTAGGGCACATACAATCACATGCTAAGGCCAAGTTAGAAACACCAATTGACCTAACATAGAAAATACCCAGGTCGCTCCACCTGGGATTGAACCCAGGACCTGAATCTTATGGATTCAGAAAAAAAGTCACATGGCCTTACCCATATCAGTTCACAGCTGAACTGTTATTGTTCCTATACATTTCCATTACAGTAACAGCAGTAGACTTGGGGCAGCTCTTTTGATGAAAAGGTTTGTTGATGAAAAGATGGACTGTGATGCCATGTTGAAATACATTGAACGCTTAAGCATACCCCATTGTTTATCTAGTGACTACATGGCTGTATGTTGGAATTATGGTGTCCAGAGACTAGCCCAGAGAACATGCAAGTCCGGCCGAGGTCGCTGCTGATTCCCGACCAGACCTCCACTCCCTCAGGTGTGGCAAATCGTCCCTGTGAGCAACACGGTGATGGGCAAGCGAATTGAAACCGTGCCGCTCCAAGACCTGTTTTCATTAATGCCGGGCACCAGTTTGCAGATCTTTACCGTAACATGCATTATTTAAGACACACATTTATGTAGTAGCAGTGGGAGTTTCAGAAGTTTTCCCTTTTCGGAAGTGTTAACAAAGGCAGACTGTGTGCGAGCTTTAGGGAGCGGTAATGGCCGATCCAGGCAGCTCTGTCTGAGAGTTTGAGGAGAAATTTGGCGCTAATAACACACTGGCACCAAGTCTGGACACACCCGTCTGCTGCATCAGACAGGCCAATCTCAAGAGGGCACCTCTGTGTGCAGGAATGTATAAGTCCCCCCTCCCCCCACACACAAATTCCTCGGCGCAATTGTCTAAGAGCTAGACAGCGAAACAGTCGCAGAGGGTTTAAGCTCTCATTGCTTGTCCATTGATTGCTTTATTTGTCCAGGGTGAGTGTAATTGCTCAGATGTGTCATCTCTAACGGCCTTCTGGCTGACCTTGATTTAAGCAGCCAAGCATCACAACGACAAGTTTGTGAGCTGTGAGTTTCACAATGTGGGTTAGCTCACCAGGCCTTATGAGGAACTGCAGATGTTTCAGATGTTTCATAAATAATCTAATGATGTTAATGTTTATTTAGTATGTAGAAGTGTAAAATTAATTACACAGTGAATATAGGCACTATTATACTATAATTACTTACTATAATTGTATAATGTACAATTTATTTGTTGAAATCTTTTGCTAATACAGCTGCATTGTATTTTTGATGGTTTTAAACCACCAATATTTATTTTATAACGTCTCCATCCACGATGCTTTAATCACCTGCCAGTCAAGATCAACCCATGAGTTAGTCAAAATAATTGTTTAATCACACATCAAAACCTAAGCTGCTTTTCTGCAGCTGCTTCAAATCAGTCTAGGAAAGTGGCGTCCATGGAGGAACATCCACCTCCGAACCCCTTACAGATGCAGGGATCCTCAAATGATATTTTGATTTGACTAGATTTGTTTGTAGATCAGTGCGATTGTGAAAAGACTTAGGATGATGAGTCGTGTGTTTAAGTGCACTGTATTTAACTGCATTAAATACAAGAGTATTGGGTTAGAAAATGTCAAATCTGCCTAATATGTGTATCAGTAGCACAGGGGAAATCAATAAACCAAAACCAGATTGTTGCTTAATTGTACGTGACATCATGGGACAGAATAAGGCATAATATACAAGTACCTATTCCAACTTTAGTACAAAACACCATCAGGTGTCAAATTACCTCTGGTCCATGTGCCAACATAATCCTCCAAGAATTCAGTACGTGTTACAATAATAAGTAACTCACATGCTGTATGGTGCAAAAGTCTTAGGCCACTATTAGATTAGATCATTGTTTCAGCAATGGTATAAGGATCATATATGATTTTTCAGTCTATTTATTACAATACAACCACGCAAGTATTTACTGTCACCTCCACTTGCACTTGAGAAATAGCAGCATCTGGCTGCTTCAACAGGAACACAAGTTGACCCTTTTCAAAAGCTTGACCAGGAATGCTTTTGGGAAGGGTAGCAGCCAAACACCTTTTCATTAGGGGAACATGGTGAAAAGGCTAAGAAATGCTAAAGCTCACAAAGACTGGAATGAAGATCAGTGGAAAAGAGGATTATGGAGTGACGAATCCAAGTTTGCAATCTTTGGGTCCAATCACCAACAGTATGTTATCTAATGGTAACCTAATAGAGGCCTAAGACTTTCGCACAGTGTATAGGTTGAGGCTATGAGGTTTGAATGATGGTTAACAAAACCCTCATGAAAAGTGAAACAAACAGTGTTGGTTTTAAATAAAAATATGAACTGCAGGTGTGTTTCTCAGATGTTTTGGCCTTGCCATCTGGGCTCTCCTCACCATTACACCAACAGGTTACATTTTTCACAATTAACTAATCCTTTAGGCTAATTTAATATTGGGCTTACTTACTCACTGAATTCCATGCAAGGGAAGGGAAGAGAAGTCAAGGCAAAGACCATTATCTGTCCACACCTTTAATCATAGAGTACAGTGTTTGCCTGGATCAATGCATGAGTGACTTCATGCCCTTCGAACATGGTAATATATTCCCGAGCATAAAAAGCTCTGGTCGACACACTCTGCCATGGTAAACAGTAATCATGCCGCCTGACATTTGGGCCACGGTGACTAATGTATGTCTTTCACATGTGCGCTAGCTCAAGATAGACATCTCAATGAATAACTAAGAGTGTCCTTAGTGTCCGTCGTAGCAGGGCAGCTTACAAATCAATGGCATACGCTTAAGGGCAGGGGAAAATTTCTGCTCTGCTTACCAACAGAAATGTTTCAGTGAAAGCTTTACTGCTTTGGTTTAAAGTAGACCATACTGCCAAATATCTGATTTTCAATAGAAATAAATCTGCTTTATATCCCTTTATAAATCCCTGTTTTATGTTCCTTTTTTATCTTCACAACTTTATTAAAATGACCAATTGATTTAAAGCATTTTAGAGGCAAAACTGGACAACATGTGTACACGCGTGTCATCGTTCACGCCTTGTTTATGCAGTTACCATGTAGCTCAAGACCATGGACAGAGTAGAATCCTTTCACGTGAGTCAGTTTCCCCCAGCACTGAACTGAAGTAGCACTCATTTCTTTTAATGCTTTCCACATTAACATCAACTTATTGTTAGAGTACTTGGATCGCTCCACGCACAGTTACCGTATTGTTGACAGCTATTCATTTGTAAGATCTGAGCTCAAGTGGTCGCTGTGCTAGATGGAAATCTATTGATTGGGTGAAAGCTGGAGCTAAAAGCCACGTTTGACTTTAAGCCTCCTTAGTTTCACAATCGTTTCGGTAAACATGAAGGCAGCTACAGAGTTGGTGACACCCCTGCTGAAGATGGGTAAAAAGAGGGGTTTTAATCTCGGCTAAAAAAATGAAAGAAATCCAAAACTGCTCCTCGTGTGGGGATTCCACCTTCGTCACTGTGGAATTGCGGCTGTTTAGTATGCCGAGAAGCTGTTTTTCCGCACAGTAATTTGTTGTACTTTCTAAAGTCCTTTATCCGGCGACGTTGGCTAATTGGCTCTTAATAGTTTAAAGGATTTTGACTCTTGGTTACTAAAACCCCAAAAGAAGCACGAATTTGCACACGCAAACAAGTAGACTAAGTGATCAGATAGTGGTACTGGGGATTTTTACTACTAAACAATATGGAAAACAATTATGTAAAAACATTTGCAAGCTTGGATCTCAGAGTCTGGGCGGTCATTAGGGGTGTAAGGATGCATGGCGATGCAAAAATCTGACGATGTGCATCCCACCTGCGTTCTCTCTATAACATCTAATGCAATGGCATTTTCTGAACACCAGAGGGCAATCATACGGCTGTTCTACCATGGAAACTGGATAGATTTGAATATATTTGGATATATTTAGAAATGTTTAAAGACATTTACAACTGATACAACAATGATTTTGACAAACTGAGCTAACTGACTGCAGGGTCTCAGCCCAGGTACAGAGGGAGGCAAAAGCATGAAGCTGTTCAGCAAAAACCGTGTAATGAATAAACAGGTACTAGATATATTTGATAAACAAGTGAGCTTATTTGTTCACTGTGATTTTCAATTGAACATCGCACTTGTATATTTCTAGCTGTTCAAGTGATTTTAATTGCAGGGGACTATAGTTATTTTGTATAAAAACTTTGCATTGTGTTGCATAGTTTATACTTCGGAAATATTGAATGTAAAATTGATAATTGAGAGAAAATCGAATAGCGAGCAGTGCTTTGTTACAGCCCTAGTGGTCATATAGATAGAGTATACAGGAAAAGGGGTAAAGACTTTATTTTTTAAATACTATACAGAGTGATTATAGTGATCCTCATGAAACTGCAAAGAGCTATTGATTATAAGCCACTTGCAATCGGATTTTGTCTATGAGGAAAAAGTTTAGCAGAATAAAAGTAAGCCTGGCCGTGTGGTTCAGGTTTGTGCTCTCACCCCAATCAATCAAGCGCTCCAGACAGGCAGAGCGGAGAGATAACTCAGCATAAATCTATGATTAGCCCCAAATCTCTGCTTTGGTTTTTTGTTTTTCCAGCTTTCTCTTACGTTTCCTTCAAGAATCTGCCGTCACTTCTGTTCTTTCATAGCTACATGGATTAACATATTGTATAACGAACGAGACCGAAAAGAGCAAAAGACCGCTCCATACACAATATTATTCACACACGCTCATGCACGCTGCTGAATTTTGCCTCTGGCATTTAGCGGGTGAACCCAGAGATAGCGAGAGAGAGACACAGACAATCCTTTTTCTCTCATTCAGTCTGTGCATACCTTATCATCTTCTTCTCGGCTCACCTTTTATCACCTTCTCCCCTATTCTCATTGCCTACATGATCTGATAGAATCGCTACCAGAATGTATAGGCTTGCAGTGTGTAAAGGTTAACCCTCAAACGTTTACCGGTGTGATCACATCATGTCTCGAGCTCTGGGTGCTGGTTTTATACTAGGAGATTTCGAGTGAAATTATTCAAAATCACAACGTCGTATTGAAAATAAACAGGTACCTGAAAATTTGTGCAGCATTTCAGTTTGTGTATGAAATCAGCCGTTGTGCTTCAGAACCGATCTCATTTGACATTCAAATGGCACTTTTCACGTGTCTGTAACATTTTAACCACATGCATTTACACTTATTAGTCAAATGTGTGCATAACATGGAAATCAGCTCCTCACACCAGACCACCCACTTCCTAAGTTGTGTACAGTTTTAATTAGCAAAAATAGTTTCTGCATCAAAGGTTTTATAGAATCTACATTTACATTTACAGCATTTAGCAGACGCCCTTATCCAGAGCGACTCGCAATTGGTACAGTCTTACAATCCAAGCAATTGTGGGTTAAGGGTCTTGCTCAAGGACCCAACAGTGGCAGCTTGGCAGAGGTGGGATTTGAACCCTGGACCTTCTGGTAACTTAACCACTAGGCTACCACAGCCTACACAGAATCTAAGAGGAAGGTATTTTATTTAGCTGTTAATATTTACTTACAATTACTACAGACTTATTTAACTAGAAAAATTAGTTTCATTCTTGCATTTATCATCTAACCCTCCCAAGGAGGTTGGGTCCCTTTTTGAGTCTTGGTCCTCCCAAGGTTTCTTCCTCATAACACTTAGGGAGTTTTTCCTTGCCACTGTCGCCCTAGGCTTGCTCAATTTGGGATGGGCCTTAGATATTAGAAGATAAGTAAAAACTGTAAAGCTGCTTCGAGACAATGCACCATTGAAAAAAGCGCTATAGAAATAAATCTGATGTTAAATGCTATTTAATGTTGGGCATTTTCGTAGGAAATGCTACTACACTTTTGTTCTGATGTTTATTTTGGACAACAGTATCCTTAAAATACTGACTGTCATCAGTCACTGTCACAGACCCCCATACCAGTTCCAGCCCATACTCAGATGTTCCTCCACTTCGGCTCCACCCAAGCTATTCTTCCATCAACTTACAGTGCACTGTTACCCAGATCACAGAGGCAGCAACTCTCTCCCTTCTCCGGTTGACTGAGGATGCCATACCATCAAAACTTTCCCACCAAGAACACAAGATCCTACAGTGACTCTGCGTACTGGACAAAATAACACCTATATGCACATTTTAATCTTATTCTTTTCCAAAAAATGTTATATATCACATTACATATATACTTTTTTATATTCTCTATTTTCACTATTGTAATTACTATTCTTTCTATTTTTAAATATGTTCTCTGTGTAAATATGTATTTAGCTTGTGTTTATTTAAGCGACTTCTATAATCCTATTAATTAGATAAATGTTTATATAATGTTTAATTCTTACATGTATCATCTAAGCCGCCCAGAGGATGGTTCCAGTTTTGAATCTCCCAAGGTTTCTTCCTTATAACGTTTAGGAAGTTTTTCCTTGCCACTGTCGCCCTCGCCACTTTAGGGAAAAATTAGGGAATTCTCTTGAGCCACCAAATCTGGTGACTTATCAAAATATACCTATCTATCTATTCAAGGCTCTTCCAGAAAGCTTAAGTAACAAACACCTACACTGTCCTTCCAACTTTGTCTCAACAGTTTGGGGAAGTTCCGTTTTTGTTGTTTTTGGTTGAAAATGTTTAAGAACTTGATAAGTTTTCAGAGTCCTGACCTGAACCTTAACTTGAACAGCGGCTGTGAGCCAGACCTTATCGCAAAACATCAGTGTCAGACCTTACTAATGCTTTTGTAGACGTATGGAAGTGAATCCCCACAGTCATGTTGAACAATCTCAAATCTAATGCATGTCTCTCTAATGCATTTCTCTACAGAAGAGCAAAGGCTGTTACAGCAGCAAACGGCAGACCGACAGCATATTAATGCCCATGGCTTCTGAGGTGTTATATGGCTATGTGGTGTCCATAGAGATTTGGCCATATATTGTAGATAGAACGAGACTGGTAAGATAATGGAGAGCAGAAAAATAACTCATGGGAAGGAATTAAAGTAATGAGAGGAACTAACTTTAGTAAATGATGTCTTTAATGTAATGAATTATAATGACTTCAGTAATTATTGTTAGGATTTATTGTGTTCTCACTCGCGCCACTGGAGGAACACTGCCACAGTCTAAACGGGAGAGAGGGTATGAGAGCAGAGATGGGCTAATGATTAGCCACGGGACAGGCTCTTACCTGGAGCAGCCAGTAACACCTGCGGTGGAAGGTGGGGATGATGGAGGAGTGGACGTAGCACCCATAGAGACACTGTGAACAAAACACACACATATATATGGTTAGTCGGTGCTGCCTGATGTAGCAATCCTACACTTTTTACAGATCAAAAGCCCTCATTTGCTTGGTTGGGCCAAATCATAACTTTAAACTGGCCAATTATCTACTGGCATCTTTGGTACACATGAACAAAACTACTCTTTATTCAATGTAAAATAATTGAAAGAAAAAATCCTATCTGTGTGTGAGACTACTGCTGGTGCCCCTTCATTTAGTACTTTGTGTTGCATCTATTCTCCTATAACTTTTCAGGAGACTGGAGAACACGCAGCAAAGAGATTTGAGACCATTCCTCCATACAGAATCTTTTCAAACCCTTTAGATTCCAAGGTCTTCTTCAGCTACTCCCAATGCTTTTCTATGAGGTTTAGATCAAGGAAACCTTGACTGTGTGCTCAGTGAACCATTTTTGTGGTTCACTGTCGTACTAGAAGACCAACCTTGTCCCAGTTTCCTGGTTGAAGCAGTCCATGTTGTCTCACATCATCAGTACATCTCACAGTGGAGATCCTATTCAGCACGGCTACTTCTGCGTCTGTGCCAAACCCCCCTCTGATGTTTATTGCCTTCAAGCTCCATTTTGGTCTCATCTGAAAACAGAACACGGTCCCAACCGAAGTTCCAATAACGTCTGACAAACTCTAAGCTCCTGAATTTGTTGGTCCTTGACAGCAGAGGCTTTCTTCTGGCAACCTTCCAAAACATCTACCGGTTATGTTATTGGCGTCCGATTGTATTTAGGGAGACGTTCTGACGCCAAGACATGACTAATGTCTGCGAGTCCCCAGCTGGAGATTCTTTTGGCCACTTGAACAGTCCTCCATGCTGTGTGTGAAGTCAATATAGAGAGACAGACACCCTCTTCCAGCCAAATGCTTAACATCTCAGGTTGGTTTCAACTTCTCAATTCTCGCCATTTTCAACTGTTTTCATGTAGACGTTGACTGATTCGTGGAGCTCAACAACCTTTTGTTGCACCTCACTGCTGTATTCTCTGGTCTTTTTCATAATGATGAATTTGGCCTGGGTGTCACTTCATATTAATCCCAGATGAGCTTTAAAACATAAAATGGGTATGGGAATGGGAATATATTTGTGTTAAGGCACCAACACTTGTAGCAAAAATATTTGAGAACAATATTATTTTGTGGTAGGATTTAAGATTCTTTCAATAATTGCACTTCAAATAATGGGTAGTTTTTTTTTGTTAAATTGAAGTTTAAAAGTTCAAAGCTATAAGCAATAAAGAAAGTTTTTCACAGCCCATTTGTTCCTGTGTGGATGGCACTGTAGCTAACAAAGATTACATTATCTAGGATACCTTAAATGAACTTACTTGTGTCATCTAACTGAACAAACGGACAATGCTGGATGTGTTATTTGTCTTTATTTTCTATGTGTGATATAACAATGTGAACGTAACATTTACATCATTACATATTGCCTGCACTTTTATTTACTAATACACAAATATTTTGCAACAAGGTCCTCTGTTTGCGCTATATAATGAAAAATTATGTGATAAGAACATACATTTTATGTATCATTCCATAAAACATGAATAAAAAAACCAGACTATCTTTAATTCTTCATCAGGATGTAAGTATGGACCGAAACACTTTTTCACTTCGGTGGCTACCAGATCTTTCCAATGTGTCTATATCTCTCTCTCCGGTCTAGTGTCCTTCATAGCTTGTCGATGGCTGGACCCTAGACTCTAATGCTGTTTACAGCTGGGGAATATGTGAGAAGCCGAGCGAGCTGCTGCTCACCTGAAACAGGCACCAGATTATGGGAATTAATTGAATATGTGGGATGAGGTTTCAGGATCCTACACATCACAGCACGCTCAGCAGGTCAGAAAATAGAAGCTGTGTAAATGAAAACACTGGCTACCAAATGTACATGCAGACACAATCAGAGAGCCACTATGGGTTTATGGAGCAGATCCTGGACGAACACGGTACACTGACAGCGCAACCTAATTAGGTATATTTTGCATGCACACACACACACACACACACACACACACACACACACACACACACACACACACACACACACACACACACACACACACACACACACACACACACATACTCTCACAGAGCCTTGGGAAACATTTGCTTTTCCTTGTGGGGACCAGCAAAATGTCCTCACAAGGAAAAAATATAAGATGTTCCTATCCTTCTGGGCACGTAAGGTCCCCACAAAGAATACACACACACACACACACACACACAGAGGTATCTTTGTATTACTATCTTTGTATTACTACACCTAAGCCTAACCTCAGTGCCCAAAGGAAAATTGTTTCTCTCTCTCTCTCTCTCTCTCTCTCTCTCTCTCATATATTATATATATATATAGATATATATATATATATATATATATATATATATATATATATATATATATAATGTGTGTGTGTGTGTGTGTGTGTGTGTATACGTTCCAGACCCTCAGAAAATCCACCCTGTATAAGGCATTATATACATTAATGCAGTTGTATTGTACAGGTGCTCCCTGATTTATGATGGTGATGTTCAAACAAATCCATCATAAGTTAAATGTATCATGAACCGAGGAGTGTAACGAGTGTTTGGTAGAGCGGTGTGTATAGCGGAGCCTATGATAAGTAATGATAAGTAAGTTATTGTTTAAGATACTTACCTTAACCTACAGTTGGCCAAAATCATTAACACAAAGCTTATTATATTATAACATGTTGATAAAAATCATGTAATTTAGTTAGTAATGGATTGTAATTGAAAACTATAAGCAAAAACACTTACTCTATTGGTGAACTCAGGGTGCTAGCATAGCTGCTAAGCTAAATGCAGCCTGTGTTCTTGAGGATTCAGCTCCTGTTTTGCTTTCAGTTGGCTCTTATAAATAACCTTTATAGGGCCAATGGGGACTTATTACTTACAGTACTGTAGATGTAAAAATAACACGATAAACACAGCAGACATCTTCACTAAGCAAGGCTTTTTATGAATATGAATCACTGAATCAATGTGTACTGAATCGTGAACCATGAATCGTAAGTCGAGTTTTGGCTGAAGTAAGTTGAGCTGACCACTGGGCAAACAAGAACCCAGACAGATTTTTCAAGTAAAAATTTTTCAAGTCAAAAAGCAGGGTCAAAGAGGGACGTTTTACGTTTTTCAAGGAAAACAGACAGGTCCACACATAATTGTAGTAATATATTTGTGAGGACCTTCACTGACCATGTATAACTGCAATGGAATTACACCAATTCCACACATAAAGCAAACTGTAGACACCTAAAGTAAATCTTTTGATCTTTTTTTCAAATAAAAGCTTCCGTTTATGTCAGGCAAAATGCACAGTTGGCTCATGTCCTCATGCTACTACATTTTCAGGTTTGGGTATCAAAGATGTTCAGTCCTCATCAAAATAGTAATACATGTGCACAACCACACACACATTCTGTCACTCTGGTGGACAGGTGCTGTGATTTTGCACACCTCTCTAGATACGTGAGGCAGAGTCTCCATGCCATGCTGCCTCTGTGTACCCATTATTTTAAAATCACATTCCATTCTCAGGCACAAGCGCAGCATGCATCCATACACACAGTAACATACACCATCACACACGCACAGGCTTGGATGCCTACACACACCAGGGACGCTCTGATGTACACACATTCTCCAGTACTGCATTCAGCGAACCGTTTCCCTCTTCATCCTTCCCCTATAGCATGTACACAGTGTAGAAGTTGTTCCAACACGCCAGCTGTCGGCTGAACACTGTAGGTGCTTCTAATACTGGGGGTTTTCATATGCACATACGTACACGCAAACGCGCCCAGGCTCCTGAACTGCGCGCACAAACTCCTGGACGCTACACGTACAAGACGACGCGTTTATTTATTTATTACGAGGATAGAGACGTTGAGGTGGAGAGACAGCGAAAGAAGAGAACTCATTAATTTCTCATTCAGCTCGACGCAGGTTAAAAAACGTGCACAAGGACGCGGGCGCGAAATGTCGCCGTGTCACACAAAATGTGCCCAGCGCTTGCAACCTTGCCCGTGTCCTCTCTCGGTAGCGCGATCCAGGCTATGTGGGTGTGTTTGGTAACAGTGTGATTAAGAAATGACAGCGTCAGAGGCTATTATTTGCCATCTAGGCCCTAGACAGATGCCAGAGTCTCACACGCTGGGCAATTAAAGCCTAATTACATTCACACAATTAGATCAGCCCCAGTATGGTGTCTGCGAGCGGCTCCTACGCACAAGTAACACAAACAGACGGATGCACGCATACGTGCGCGCGCATAGACGCATCGATACGGCGTCCAAGGTGCCTTTCTATGCTGTACCACGCTGATGGGGAAAATCTACAGTTTCTGAATTTGCAGGCTCTGAAAAACGCACAGTATAACAGATAAGCTCTGAACAGCAATTAAGCGAACACTGAGATATCACAAGTGGAACAGCACGGGTCATGGGTGGTTTTTATTGTATTGCTTCGTCGGTGTTTTGCAGTCAATAATTGAAGCTCTGAATGATGGCAGGGAACCTCAGAGATTGTGGATCATTGGTAATCTTATGATTCAACTAGATCTGCATAAAGGAACTACAACAGTGCTTGAATTGTGGCAAGTAGAAAGAACGTGGGTTTGTGACCCAATACTTTTGGTCAGTTATGTGTATGCGTGGGTATGCCGTGTGAGTGTTTGGTAATTGGTGGCGTTTATGTGTGTGTATTGTCATAATCGATTTCAGTGAGAATCTGAATTTTGTCGTTGAAAGTCGGATTTTGTCAGTTATAAGTTGAATCTGAACATTCGGTCAGTGCATTTCTATGATAAATTGTATCGACTCCAAAACTACCTAGCATACCACAAAGCGTATCTATGCACGTCTTTCAGCCTAGTCTGTATGTTCGGACTATATTGATCGCAGAAATTATACACAGTGTTTTGCAATCACTGTATGAATGTCAGCGTTTTCATAGGGTGTAGATCCTATAGGCCAAGTTTAATGATCCTGAAAAGTGCTGTCGAATATGAAGAAGGTACTAAAGGAGCACAACTGAAAAAAACCCCCATTTTTTTGAACGAACCACTCATTTAGACATCCAAGTCTTACATCTTACAGGGGGTTGGCACATTCCATTCCATAGACCTTACCTTGAAAGACATATACCATATTTTCCGGACCATAAAGCGCACCGGATTATAAGACGCATGAAATGAAACAAAACTCTTAAGTTCTGTCAGAAGCTCAGTTTGGTCTTTACCTGGTGCAGGGCGTCTTCTTGCTTCCTCCACTTCCGTACCATTGATTCGTTAATGTTGAATTCTCTCGCAGCTGCTCTATGTCCATGTTGTACTGCGTGACTGATAGCGTTGGGTTTGAAATCCGCTTCGAAAATAAATGAATGAATGCACGTACCCTAATGCTGAAGCACATACCGTATTACTCTGTGATGCTGCGCACTACGGTTGCCGTAAGCTTCGTAACTTACCAAGACCGTGCTAAAACATTTTGACAGATTTATGAGCGCCGTGTACCATCTACAATCGGTTCTAGGTCAGAAAGCTCAGTCAGAATTAATTCATACATTAGACGCACCGCATTTAAAGGCGCACTGTCGATTTTTGAGAAAATTAAAGGATTTTAAGTGCGCCTTATGGTCCGAAAAACAAGGTATAGAAGACATATATCCAAAGGACTTCCAACGAAAGGCACCCCATCACCATCTACACAGTATTCAGATGATCAGAGCATGACAAGCTTGTTTTTATGCTACCATACTTGTTTGTTACGTACAAATATGGTATACTAAAAGTATAGGAACTCAGGTGGCACAGTGATATGGGACACTAGCTAGTTCAAGATGATTAGCTGTGTCTCTGTGTCACTCCTGGCCCTCGCCTATGATATTTTAAAACGAAAATTGGGGACGGGACTCATGAACGTCTTAAGAAAGCAAATCTTCTTAAATGTGTGTAATTCTTAAGAACAAATGATTAGAAAACATTGTTATGCTTCAAATAACTTCTTAAGAATTATCTTATTTTTCTTAACTCTTTTCTTACGAACCATTTTAAGAACAAGAGGTATTCTTGAAAATATTATTTCTTAAATAATAGTTGTAAGAGTTGACGAGCTAAGCATCGAAAGTTACCCAACTTTGAAAAGTTTAGTTATTGGAAATAAGGTGAACACCATGTCTGATCAAGAAATTACCGGATTCTTTTGTTATCTCTCTTCTAGGTAAATCAGGCAGCCTGGATGCCCGACACATGGGTTTATCAGATGGAAGATGTGATGGGGGTCTGAATTTATCTCAGAAGTCATGAAGAAGCGAGACCATCTAATTATAAAATACACACGGTGATGGTGTTAGTGTTTCTGGTTTAACACCGAGTTAGTTCCATTAAATAAACCTGTTGAAAACAATTAAGGATATTTTCACTCCTATTTTGGCCCAAACAACTATTTCCCTACACAAATCCAGTCCTTAATTTTGAATTGTCTGTGCTGTTGGAAAACTGCTAAACAGTTAACGATGAATAAAAGACTGCATGCTAAATCACACCGCAAACTAGGTACTATTTATAAATATTTACTGTGGAGCACGTCTTTTTAAAATTAAGGCATGGCCATGGCTTGTTAAGGTGTGGGAAGGAGATCCTAATGCATAGAAACGAGTTAGCAAGGTGTTGGTAATGAGATAATTAATAATAATACAAGATAAGCTCAGTCTCACACCTTTAGAAGTCAAATTAAGGCCACGCCTTCATTTTATTAAGAAGGGACATCACCAGCAGGGCTCTGTGAATTACAGTGGTGCTTGAAAGTTTGTGAACCCTTTAGAATTTTCTATATTTCTGCATAAATATGACCTAAAACATCATCAGATTTTCACACAAGTCCTAAAAGTAGAAAAAGAGAACCCAGTTAAATAATAAATAAATAAATGAGACAAAAATATTATACTTGGTCATTTATTTATTGAGGAAAATGATCCAATATTACATATTAGTGAGTGGCAAAAGTATGTGAACCTTTGCTTTCAGTATCTGGTGTGACCCCCCCCCCCCTGTGCAGCAATAACTGCAGCTAAACGTTTCCTGTAACTGTTGATCAGTCCTGCACACCGGCTTAGAGGAATTTTAGCCCATTCCTCCGTACAGAACAGCTTCAGCTCTGGGATGTCGGTGGGTTTCCTCACATTAGCTGCTCGCTTCAGGTCCTTCCACAACATTTCGATTGGATTAAGGTCAGGACTTTGACCTTGTTATTCCAAAACATTAACTTTATTCTTTTTTAACCACTCTTTGGTAGAACGGCTTGTGTGCTTAGGGTCGTTGTCTTGCTGCATGTCCCACCTGGCCCAGATGCAGCAAAACAGACTCAATTCGTGATACTACCACCACCATGTTTCACATATGGGATAAGGTTCTCATCCGTCTCATCCGTCCACAACACATTCTTCCAGTAGCCTTCTGGCTTGTCCACGTGATCTTTAGCAAACTGCAGACGAGCAGCAATGTTCCTTTTGGAGAGCAGTGGCTTTCTCCTTGCAACCCTGCCATGCACACCATTGTTGTTCAGTGTTCTTCTGATGGTGGACTCATGAACATTAACATTAGTCAATGTGAGAGAGGCCTTCAGTTGCTTAGAAGTTCCCCTGGGGTCCTTTGTGACCTCGCCAACTATTACACACCTTGCTCTTGGAGTGATCTTTGTGGGTCGACCACTCCTGGGGAGGGTAACAATGGTCTTGAATTTCCTCCATTTGTACACAGTCTGTCTGACTGTGCAGTCCAAACTATTTATAGATGGTCTTGTAACCTTTTCCAGCCTGATGAGCATCAACAATTTTTTTTCTGAGGTCCTCAGAAATGTCCATGGTTTGTGCCATGACACACTTCCACAAACATGTTGTGAAGAGCAGACTTTGATAGATCCCTGTTCTTTAAATAAAACAGGTGCCCACTCACACCTGATTGTCATCCCATTGACTGAAAACGCCTGACTCTAATTTCACCTTCAATTAACTACTAATCCTAGAGGTTCACATACTTTTGCTACTCACTAATATGTAATATTGGATCCTTTTCCTCAATAAATAAAGAACCAAGTATAATATTTTTGTCACATTCGTTTAACTGGATTCTCTTTATCTACTTTTAGGACTTGTGTGAAAATCTGATGATGTTTTAGGTCATATTTATGCAGAAATATAGAACATTCTAAAGGGTTCACAAACTTTGAAGCACCACTGTACAGCTCACTAATTTGACATCATGTCTAGCCCAGTTGTAAGGGGTTATAAGTAGTTTATCTAAAACAGTCCACATGTATCATGATTTTATCTTGAATAACGGGGTTTTAGGCACTCTGCACCTCGTGATAAAATCACGGTACACCGCAGCCTCTCGTGGCTTATTGCTTCATTCTCCATTGATTGTAAGGGTTTAATACGCCCTATTCATGGTGCTTTAAAGCATCTACACGCATTTAAGGCTATTTTCTGTAATTGCTTCCAAACTCCCATCAGATATGGCCGAATCATCCGCAGGCTGTGATTTGGCTCTGAGAGCATGTACACACACAAGTCCTTAGCGAATGCAATTGCAATCTTATCATATAATTGTGGTTCGATGCTCTCTGTTGTTGCAGCGGCTCCGTTGGCGAACCCGGCCTGATGCTTTGCAGGAGCTGCTCATTGATTGGCTTTAATTAATTGAGTCAGTTGCCGCAATTATTTCTTGGTTAGTGGAATAGATCTGACGGACATGCAGGAAAAGTTCTCCACCAGGAGAACAACCCTATGAAGCAGAACAGTCCAGGGTCGATAGTCTCCACCGACTGGCTGCTTGGACGCTACTTTAGATTGAATTCGAAAAAGTAGCTTAGCAAGATAGCACGGGGAACTTAGACTAGGCGTAAGAAGAAACGTTAAAAGCTGTGGAACTCACACGAGGCCCACACGAGGTGGAGTTTCTACAGGCCAACGGACACGCGACACACGGGCCAGTGGAGACAGGAGGCAGTTTCCTGATGATGATCAAAAGGGACAGTTCCTCCAAAAATGTATGAATACAAGTCATCTGAGTCGGTTGGAGGGAATAAAGCTGTCTGTCCGTGGACGTTAATGGCAGTTCGTAGGCGGAGTCGGGCAAATAGCCAAAGACATTAAGTGAAATTGAATTCCTCCGAACCAGCCTCAATCAGCAGGTTTTATCAGGTTAGAGTAACCCCCTGCCTGGTCTTGCTTTTTTCCCTCTTTTGGGCTTAGAGGCTGGGGCATGACGTCATTTAGTATAAAGAGTAAAAAAAATGTCCTGGGGGAAGCGCTTGCCTTATCTCCCTGCTTAGGCTGAATGCGGATTGGCTAGTGATAGCGGCCGGTCAGGAAGGAAGAGTGGAAAGAAGAAGTATTAAGAGGGCAGCGATAGGCATGAGCCCTGCTGAGTACGCTGTCGCTCCGTTAACAACTGAGTGAGGCGCAGAGAATGCTGATGAAGCAGGACAGACATTCTTCGTCTCCCTCCCCGCCTCGTTCCGAGGCCTGCCGATAGGGTTATGGTTTTAAATAACTATTACTCAGTGAACCGTACAAATACCTCCGGGACCGTTTGGTTTAGCCGTGCAGGATTTTTCTCAACGATTTTCGCAGGATTATCTGCATATTTCAGCTAATAGCCAGAACCCTAGGTTGACCATTTGCATGGTACATTCCTCCATAAGAAGATATATTCTTATCTACGTTATGTAGGACTCAGGGTCTGAAAATGACATGTCCTTTCCATGTTGGAGAAAAGCGAGATGATTTGCTCACCTTATCACATTCCTCTGAGAGCAGCTCTCTTGTTAATCTGGTAGGGAATGACCTTAATGTGAGCCGTGGAGAAAGTCAGACAAGGTTACACCACAGATTGGCGCTGAAAAAGCTGCCTGCCTTACATTTTCTTGTGGATTCAGGACTTGGGAACAGCTTGCTGGTACTGTACTCTGGTGAGGAACAGGAAAGGTGCCAGCTCCCTCTCGCTGGCTCTTGCTCTGCTCGGCTTCAGGTGATCAATTAAGAAAAGCTACTCCCAACCTCAGTGGCTGCAAGCCCATAAATCACAATTAAAACATTCACAGGTCTGACCCCTAAATGATCTGTCTGCTGGGTAATATTCCCACAGCTCCTCCTGGGAGAAGGGATCAGAACCAGGGAGGGAGGAAGAAAGTAGGCCGAGCGAAGGTGCGGAGGGAGGGCAGAGGAATGGGGAGAGTAGGAACGTGGTTTGGTATGTATGTGTGAATAAAGAGGACAAGAGCAGCCTCAACTAATACTGGTCCCTTAGCATTTTGACGGTTTGGGGAAAAGGAGAGGAACCTTCATATTTCATTGACATAAAGGGAGGGATGGCAAACACATTTCTCTCTGGTCCAGGGCTCAGGGGCTGGTAAGAAGCTATTTGTATTCTGCATGCACTCACTAAGCTTTGGCCTGCATATTTGTAAACACGGGCCCTTCAGAGTTGCTTAATCTTCCAATACACAGACCCGAGAGAGGCAGAAAAAGGAGAAAGAGAGAGAGCAAATTTTCATACTTGGTCTGGTTGAACAACTTCAGCTCTAGTCAGAATATTAAAGTTACTGTTCGGACTCGAAGCCTCTGCCTCTCCTCTCGCACCTTTGGTCAATAACAGCATTGGTCTTACCAAAACGGCAAGGCTGCTGCCATGAAAAATGAGAGTCAAATGACAAAGCCAACAATAGAGACACTGTATGTTATTCTGTTTCTGAGTTAAGAGGGTGAAAGGCCAGAGCGCCCCAGGCTTTCCCCAGGCAAGGGGCTCACCAGAGCTCACTAGGGGGAAAGGGGGTTCTTCAAAGGGTTCCTGACTAGGACTGTAAGCTACACCAGTCAATAATTATTTCTGTTTAAGTTTTATTCGTCACTTGCAGTGAAATGCTTGGTAGAAAGCTCAAAGTCGTGCTTACTAAAGTAGACAACATGCGAGACAAGTAATACGAACGTGAAAAGTAATCTGAAACCCTTACTAAAAGAGTCCCGTCCAATCTGTTCTTCTTTATAGCCTCAGCATTTAACACTTCCAGTTAAATCAGAGCTATTTATAATCACTGTGGTTATCATGCCCTTAGAGGCCCTTGCTGCCCCATGCAGGACCCAAGCCAACTGAGCTGAAACTGTGATCTGTTTCGGTTGTTTTTAATCACACCACAAGTAGCATACGACTTGAGCCTGAATTTATTCATGAATTTGAGGCAATTTTTCAGTAAATATAACCTTTACTAAGAAGTGATTGGCGTGTGTGACAATTGTGTCACGCTTGATTGACGTGTCATATTTCATAAACGCAGAAGTGTCATTTCATCAGCACTGCTGCACTGCTATGCCAGCTCGGATTGTGCCCTGCTACAAGCAACAGGGGAAACTATTGGGAGGGTGATAAATATTATAGACTATTTATTATCGTACGACTGTACGATTTTACTCCCACTCGAGTGTTTTATCCGTTTGTGCTGTCAGCCTCGCTGGGTTGCTTTATGTCAGCACATGGTAACGGAGTGGGATGAAGAAGTGTTGGTAATCCTTCGTAAAAGGCCATTGGTTGGCTTGAAATGATGCGCAACACGCACGCAGCTTACATATTACGGCCACATGCTCTTGGGTGGTTCAGCGTGTGTGAGATGAGCACTGGGGCATGGACTATCTGGACAGAACAGCGCCTGTCAGCATTCATCACTTCGACACAGCACTTGGCCCCTCAACGCCCATGGCTGTCTTTCCACTCATCCAAACACCAGTTCATACACATATACACAACCACAGACTGTACTGTCCTCGTATGCTTATTTACTCTTTCCAGTCCTGCAGGAATTCCAAGTGCAAAGAGGACAAGGTTTGAATATCAGCATATGGCATGTAATCCTGCAATACCAGAGATGCACTGAAACCATAATGAGTACCAATATCATGGACGATAATGGCTTGAAATGCTACTCCAACCTTGGCATTGACTGAGGCTAAGTGGCCCAAACATGATTTTTTTCCCATTGGGGGTGTTCACAGTATCTTTGTAATGTGACCTATATCAGACATTTATCTGAACAGTTGTCTGAACAGCCATGGGCACGCTTCACATGACCCGCTCTTCCAGAGGTAAACGATCAACATGGAGTCAAGAGTAACAGGTACTTCTTTAATGGTCATGTTAAAAAGGACACCTTATACGGCCACGTCCACTTCTTCGGTTTGCGTCCTTGACATCTTTAAACTTTGCTTTTAAGCTGTTTATTAGTGTGGTTGCCTATATAGGCAACCACACTATTGTTATCCGAAAGTCTTATTTTTCTTCTTCTTCTTCTTCTTCTTCTTCTTCTTCTTCCACGTTTTTGTCAGGCTTTCAACTGCCGCAGCTTTCGAGATATCGACCCCGTTCCAGCGTCATTGCGTTGGGTCTAGTCGGGAATGGTGTGCTTGTATAGGGTGGTAGGAAATGAATGGGCCAAAAGTTAATGAATCATAACTCAGTCAGTTTTCGACCTACAACCACTAAATTCGGCAAGCTTGGTCCCGGGTGGAATCTGAGGTGACCTGTGATGCCCATGGGGCCCCTGTAGACTCAGGGTGGGCACTGGGGCCCCTCGGGGGGCCAACGAGTGTAACTCAGTCAATTTTCGACCTACAGCCACGAAATTCGGCAGGCTTGGTCACGGGTGCAATCTGAGGTGACGTGATGACATTTGGGCCCATGAGGTACACTAAGGGTCGACCATTGCAGAGTGGCAATCACACTCGCATTTTCTTCAGGAAATGCACCTCTCTAGTTTTATGTTACATGTGCCTTCTAATTTTGTTGGCACAGAGACATCATTCCAATTATTTGATTCAATATGAGATGTTATTTTGTTACCCCACCACTGAGGGGCGGCACGGTGGCTCGGTGGGTAACACCGCTGCCTCACAGGGTGGAGCAGCCTGAGTCTGCATGTCCTCCCCGTGTCTGTGTGGGTTTACTCCGGGTACTCCGGTTTCCTCCCACAGTCCAAAGACATGCGTGTTAGGTTAATTGATTACACTAATTGACATTTGACTTGAGTGTATATATATGACTAGTCTTGATATAACCTTGTGCATAGATGACAAGTCGGTATGACGTAAAACTCGCATGACTTCTGATATCGCCGATATGTATCCGATCTAAGACCACTTATGAAAGCAGCTCAGGTTGGATTTGAAAATATCAGATTTGCTTTGAAAAAAAAAAAGACATATCAGCCTGGTAATGTGAACACTGCCTAAGTGACTTATTGGAAAAGGTGGCATGCTATAACATTGCCAAGCTGAAAGTCCCTGAGTCCTTCTTTAGAACCCATTCTATCTGAATGTTTGTCTATGGAAACTTCATAAATGTATACGTGATCGTATCCAAAGGGCTGATTAACCAGCCAAACCGACTAATTAGTGGGATTCACCCACATTTGGTAATGTTTTAATATTGTGCACACATGACTAACAATAAACTTAAGACCCACGTCTTAAGGACTGATTTTACACTATATAAACAAAGGTTTGTGGACACCCCCAAAAATTAAATCAATTTTTGCCCCGCATATTTGCTCCTACAAAAGCCTTTACTCTACTACGACTGTTGTGGAGATTCCAGAAATGTGCGCTTTATATATTATTAGTGTCACCAGTAAGTGTAAAATAGCAAAGCTCAGCGATTAGAAAAGGTGTCCACAAACTTTCTATAGTGTCCCATGTCTGTGATGTTTGAGGTGCTAAGAGTTAGCTCTCTCACTACAAGGATGACATCAAGAATGGGACTCTTTGTCGTATGATATTAAGAATGGAAATACGTTTGATGCAACACCTGTGAATAAAGATCATTCTGAATACAATGGCGCTCAGTTATTGGCATGGCTATTTGTGTGGAACAGGACGATGCATTCTTTTTACTCTCGTGTTATGGATTAGCTACACAGATATAAAACATTTAATCAACGACTTTAATTACTTTTTATGTGCCCGTAGGCAGGCTACCTGAAAAATTCTAATCTTGAGTCCTCACCGCGCAGACAGTATCAAAGAGAGGCAAAATAGCAAGTGGCAGCCTAAACAAAATCAAAAGAAAACAAACGAAGGAAAACCACACCTATATTCTACCAAACAATAGACAAGGAGAGTGTAATTAAAAACAAACACAGCAAAGCCGGCAGTGGGACGCACACGTGAATGGAGTTAATCGATCTCAGTCGACGCCAAGCCTTTGTAAGACACCGACGCGGAAAACCGACACCAGGAAGGGAAAGAACAGTGGTAGGGTGAAAAAAATTAAAAGAGAAAGAGCTTTCCGCTCCATTACACACGGGATTACAGCCAATCCCTTTCAGATGAGGCACAGAGGAAACTTGCTTGTATTCTCTAGTTCCTCTCGCTTTGCATCACAATGTGGTGACTATCAAATCAAAGTCGTGCAGCGGTGAGAGCAGAAGAGAATCTAACTCCTCCAGAAAGCAGAGTTGACAAGGATAAAACCGAGGGAGACGATAGGAGAAGAAAATAAAAGGCAACGTGTACAGTACACATATACAGATACGCCGAGCGGCAGTTAGCTCCTCTGATTCTCCACTCTTCCTTTAAACACCGGATTTTTTTATTTTGAAGCAATAGCTCAGTGGATCTGGACTCCTCAGTGTTAACTGAACTGGTTCAAATCTCAGGTGAGGTGATAAAGGGGTTGCACCAAACACTAGAGCACTGATGGACTCAACCTGGCTGACCTTTTGCTTGTTACTGAGCTGTTGTGGAAGTCACACAACCGTCCAGCTTAAAGAGAAATACATAGCACAGCAACTCCGTATCATCTCTGTCCCAAATAAACAATGTGGGAATGCTCAGCTTCAGCTGCTGACCTAAGATCAGAGTTACTGGATTTTTGTTTTACCACTGTACAACTCTCCAGCAGGCAGGTTTGTCAGACATTATGCGTTCTTATGTATTTTTTCCAACAACTTTCCAATTTTCCAACAATGGAGCAACACAGTTCTTTAGCAGCAGTCAACTCCCTTGGCACAGCCTAACCAAAAACGATTTTCTATTCAGCAGAGGTCAACAAATTAGAATTCCTGTCCATGGTCATCGCGCATACCCAGGGATGCTAAATTATTCCTATAACAGAGAGCTTACAGTACAGCTGCTACTGAAGGACACCATCAATGCAGGGAAAAATGAAACTGTCAGAGGATTTGAGTATGATAATCACTGCGTAACGAGACATATTTGTCAGCAGGACGTTGGGCACAATCGGAACGTGTCCCAGCGAATGCAGGTGCGTGTGCGTTTCGGCTTTCTGCTGGAGGACACATGGCCAAAGGAAGGCTGATGAGAAGTAATCGCTTAGATACACAAGGTGTGTTCATTAACAGAGCAGTGCAAACACATAAAGCAGAAGGACAGCTTTGCAGCCACCATCGACCATGCTGTGCACACACACCAAAAAACCTGCACATGCTGACTAACTGGCCTTTTTCATTCTGCTCTATCTGGGTCAGATTTCATAGGTTGTTTACCACTTTGGCCAAAAAAAAACAAAAACACGGCCCAGACTGAAACAGACTTAAGGGAGAATGGCTACAGAAGTGTAAAGTGAGATGGAGTGAGGGAAAACAGAACAAATCACAGGACCTATATAGACAACAGACAATAGGAAAGAGGGTGCTAAAAAGATAGATGGAGGAGGTTGTATTGAAAATAGAAGAGAGAACAAAGGTGAATGTGGAGAAGAAGGAACAATACGTAATAGAGACGGGAAGAGAGAAGATTAACAGAAGAAAGGAGGAGTATAGAGGACATGGTAAAAAGGAGCAGAAAGGATGGGGGAGTAAAGAGGAGCACAAAGAACTGAGAACTGCGAATGGGGAAGTTAATAGAAGACTGGAGAGGAGATGAAATGAAAGGTGTTGAGCAGAGAGAAGAGGAACATAATCCAGAAGAGAAGAACGGACATAAAGTACGTGAGAGGTGATATGGCAGAAAATGAGGGGAAAGAAGAAGGATGGAGAGATGAGGATTAGAGGAAAAGAGAATAAAATGAGAGGAAATGAGAAAAGAGGAGATGGCAGGACAGGAGCAGAACATATGGGAGAGAAGGACAGGCAGAAGAACGGAGCAATGGAGCTGAAAGGACAGAAAAAGAAAAAGCGCATAAAGTAAATCAGCATACCACTTTGAAACAGCCACTTTATTGTCTTACAGCCAGAAATCAAAACCCATTAAAACAATCTCTTTACAGCTTTATTTATGTAGTAAGAGAAAAAACTCAACGGTTCTGAATATTAATAAGAAGCTGAAACTACAATACCAGGGTTGGAAAAGTAATCAGCCTCCTGATTTGATGCCTTTTAGTGCATACTTCATAGTCACCCAGATTGTAAAATACAGTGGAACCTCAGAATTCGAACACCTCTTCACTCAGTTCGGACATCGATTGGTCTGTTTGAATTTTTTTTTGCCCTCAAATTCGAATAAAAATTCTGACTTCGACTTCGAACACTCAATGGTGGGATCTTCCAAAGACGAATTCCAGTTCAGTCAGTGGCGATAATGCACCGAGACGGTATGCCTCAATGGATATAAAGTTTCAATTTATTTTCATGTATTTCATGTCTTTATATTTCACTAAATTCATGCGTTTTTGATTATTTTTATTGTAATACATTCCTTTGCTTTATTCATGCTTTTAATCATTAATTACATACGAATACAGGCGTAAAAAACAATCATTTGGGGGTCAGGAAGGGATTAATCCTATTCACACTAATCGTTATGGGGAAATCTGCTTCCGACTTTTAATAAACTAGAACTTAAACGGCCTTCTGGAACCAATTAAATTCAAGTTCTGACATTCCACTGTATTTGGCCATTCATCCTTGCAGAATTGTTCAAGTTCAGTCAGTCAAAGTCCAAGTACAGGAAACGTCTGCTCTCTTCCACAGATTTTCCATCAAATTACTGTCAGCGCTCTGACTTGGCCACTCTAGGACATTCACCTTCATACCTCATGCAGCAGAACAGAAGTTGGGACATTAGGCAATGTGCGGTGAGAAAGGACAAAAAGAAGAATCCAGCATTATAGTAGAAGGGGTGGATGTGGAAAAAGTAGGAAAAAGAAATCAGAGGAAAAGCGAGGAGGATGAGTGTAGAGGGAAAGAAAGAAAAAGTAGAAGGTAAGAAAGAAAATAGGAATGAGCAGAGGAGCACACGAGGAACATGAGAAGAGAACGAGATGTATATAAGAGGAAATGAGAGAAGAGTAAAACAGAAGAGAAGCGAGAAGGTTTCTGTCCAGTTCAGAGCATTGTGATAATGACTCCTCATAAGAAAAGTAATGGAGTTGATCTGCTTTGTCAGCTATGTGATGATGGCATTAGAGTGAGACACGGATCTGTTCATCTTGCTCGCAGCCCCCAGAGAGATACATAGGTCTGTGAATTAATGTCTTCTTCCATCTTTCTGTGTAGGACCTTACTTGAATACACTTTCCCTTTTGTTCTTTCTCATTGTCTTTACGCCTGTGTTTGCCAGCCAGAAACAAATGCGCTGTTCCCCCACTGATACAGCCATCATCTAGCTCATATAACCAAAACCAAGCACTCCCCTGCCCCCTGCCTTCCAGCAGAACATTCTGGGTTTTTATTACACCCAGAGAGAAGTTGTAGATGAGGAGAAAAGCCAGTAGCCCTTTCAGCTGGGGTAGATGTCTACCAGAACTGCGTACCCACAAGGAAATCCACCTGCTCTGATGTGGAAGTGGATCCTGTTATATATGGTCTAAAACAGTTCTGCAGGGGGGAGGGGAAAGTGATGATTAGGATCGGGTTTCAGGTTTAAGTAAGAAGGTGTGCTTGGTTTATACGGCCTGTTTAAGTGAGGGCACTGAATGGCAATGCCATAACTCTTTGAGTTTATGAGTGGCCTTTTATTGACAGTTACGACCTGAATCAGCCCTGTTGGTAATATTCATTACCCGAGCACGTCTGGAGTAGTATAGAAAGGTCACACAAGGGTACATGGTGGTATCAGCGTTCGCTAATATAACTGCTGTAAAAAGTGCATTCTATTTATTTGAACTGTTCAGTCAGCGTCTGCAACTTCTCTCAGTTGAACACGTACTCCATCAAGTGACAGAACAAGAATCTATTTAGAAGGTGAGTTAGAAAGTCTTTGGTCTAACCACAGATGTCAGCGTTGGGTTCACTAGATACTACTGGACCTTTGATTGGAACAGGTCCATGGTTTATGTGTAAAAAGAATAAAAGTAAAGACAAAAACTAATCTTCATGCTTAAATATGGTTGAAGATCTAGAATATTCTATCATTGCTTCGTCTCCAAAGGCCATGAGAGTCTTGTTAGGATACACGGCATCATGGAATTGAACTAAAAACGTGAACGTCTCTGCCAAGAAGCTAGAATTGAGTCATGGTTGGATCTTCAGAAATATATGTCCAAATCCATAAAAATTTCTTCAGTGAGCACTGAGTCAAGGCTTGACGTAGTCATTCAGCTCCCTGACCTAAATACTACGTACCGAGATCACAAAAGAGGTATCCTCCAATCTCTCCAGACATGAAAGGAGAAGATTCAGTGCTGTCAAGTGGGCTGAACACAGTAAAATGTACTGACTGGGGGGTGTGTGAGTTTGTGTAGTTGGATTTACAGTGGAACTTCGGAATTGAAACTAAATTGGTTCCAGAAGGCCGTTCGAACTCCGATTTGTTTGAAGTCGGAATCAAATTTCCCTATAAGAGGTAATGTAAATAGGATTAGTCCGTTCCCCACCCCCAAATGATTGTTTTTTACGTCTATTTTCGTATGTAATTAATGACTAAAAGCATGAATAAAGCAAAGGAATGTAATACAGTCATACTAATCAATAAATACATGAAATTAGTGGAAATAAAGTGAAACTTTACAGCTATTGAAGCGTATCTGAAATCGCACCTTAGACAGATATAATATACATATACATAATATAATAATATAACAATAAAATAAAATAATATACATAATATGCCTATGATCATACCCTAGTTCCTCTTCTTCTTCGAGCTTTATGGTGATTATCATACCGTATTGGTGCATCATCGCCACCGACTGGACTGGATTATGTGCTTCGTCTTTGGAAGATCGCACCATTGAGTGTTTTATTTAGGGTGCCCATGTTGGAAGTCACATTTTTTGTTCAAAGTTGGGGGCAGAAAAATTAAAACGAACTGTCAAGGGTCAACTATATTTGATGTTGGTACGAGCATCAACGGCTAGTTTAGTGACTAGTTTTAAATCGCTTAAAATGGCTATTTAAGTGGCGATCCACTTTAGCATAATCAGTTAACCTAGTTCATGTCTTTGGATTGTGAGAATAAACAAGAGTAAACCCATGTGGACATGCAGACTCCACACAGAAAAGACGCAGGTCGCTCCAACCTGGAATCGAACCCAGAACCTGGTTGCTATGAGGCGACGGTGCTACCCATCGAGCCACCGGGGGTGTGTCAGAAATGGTGGAACAAGGGATGTTCTTAAAAACGTCTCCAATAACTCTGGAGCTGATTGTATGTGAATTCATTATTCACACATGGCTACAACGCCCTATTTTAGCATCCATTACTCCAGCGCTCTAATGGCATTAAATTCTAATTGGCTTTTAGAGAAACCAGCGTAATTGTGTTAACTTTTGGCGTCCGACTGCATTATATGCTAATTTGATAAATACATGACATGTATCCAGAGGAACTGGGGCTCAGCAGAAAATGGTGGTGCTGTACAGATCATTAGAGCGAAAGGGGAGAAATGCCAAATAGTAACGTTCTGTAGGCAGAATGTAGGGTTTTTTCTTAGAGTTTAAACTTTTCACTTAAACTGTTATGCTGATTATATGATTTGCAGTGAAAAACATTGGAATAAATTAGAGAAAAATGCAAAACAGAAGCACTGTCACTATACAGTGGGGCAAAAAAGTATTTAGTCAGCCACTGATTGTGCAAGTTCTCCTACTTAGAAAGATGAGAGAGGTCTGTAATTTTCATCATAGGTACACTTCAACTATGAGAGACAAAATGAGAAAAAAAATCCAGGAAATCACATTGTAGGATTTTTATATATATACATATATATATATATATATATATATATATATATATATATATATATATATATATATATATATATATATATATATATCTCCCTGGGATTTTGAGTAGTCAGAAGCAGTCAGATAGAAGGAGACTTTTCTTGTTCATTAGGCTTTAATTGGGCTTGGTCTGGTGGCTTATGGCCAGGCGTTTCACTCCTTCTTAGTGTGTGGCCTTAACGAACCAATTAGCCTCCCCTGGCCTGCCCAGTCCCCCTTTACAAACAGTTGTTTACTCACAATCAGTTTCTAACATGCCTGCCACTCTGGTATGAATCAAATACAAAAAGCAGGTACTGTCAGCAAAGTGTTCCAGGAGTGGCCCTTATTATTGTGTGCTCTGTTGTCTTATTGGGGAAATCTTAGTCTTCATCAGAGATAAGACTCTGGCATACGGGAGGGGCTGGCCAGCTGTGCACACTCTTGTGCACAAACAACAAACACACACCATTAGCTTCACTCCAGGAGCTCTGTTTACATCCAGCCATAGTGCTACAGGACCCGAGAGAGCGCATGTGGAGGCCGGAGAGTGAAACTAAGAGAAAGCCTGTGTTTAAAGGAGTGTGTAAGGAGACAGAAATGGTCTGGAGGGGTGTCATTAAAGAGGAGGGCGTAGAAAATAAACCAAGCAGCATTTGTCCGTGTCAAGAGTGTGTGTTTGTTCTTGGAGTGCTTGTAGTTCACTAGATAACTTCTTCTCCAATGGCACATGTCACCTTACACCTTTACCACAGCCCTGCCCACAGACACTCAAAAACACTCACACACTGTGTTAGGCCTGAGCGCTCTCTCTCTCTCTCTCTCTCTCTCTCGCTCTCGCTCTCGCTCTATTTCTCAGTTTCACCCGTGCTACCTGACGCTCTTGTTCTTTTATGGTAAATTGAGGCTCTCTGTCTGCAGGAAGTAATTACTCTGCGATGAGAGGGTGAGACGGAGAGAGAGAGAAACAGAGATGGGGAGGACTGGGAGAGGAAATGGGGGACTATTGTGGAATGCTGATATGACACTCACAATGTCACCTTGCCACTTCAGAGCCAGATACCCGACTGGGGAGAGAAAGGGGATGCAACGGAAGCAAGCGAAAGAGCGAAAGAGGAGGAATGGAGATGAAGTCAGAGGGTAACGGGCTGTGTGCTCGAGCTGCAGACTTTGCGCGCACAATGAAGATTCTATCTTCCTGCTTCTTTTAACGAGAGCTTGCACCCTTGCACACTTAAAAAACAAACTTAATACAGCACATGCCCTATGACTTTAAACAGTTCGCGATGGGTATGTACTCTATTGTACTGTGTGTAACGTTCTACACAACGGAGGAATCTCATGCAGACAAGGGGAGAACATGCAAATGCCACACAGGCAGAGTCCAGGTCAGAGATTGAACCAGTGATCTCTGGAGCTGTACCATGTAACACACACAACAGAAAATTAATATAGGCTCTCAAGCATGAATTATTTCTTTCTCATTTTAGCCCAAATTAAACACAGAAGTGATGCTTCCCTGAAAGTGAAAGTATCATTTTATTATTAAATACACATTTTAAAGATCAGGCATCAGCCCTGTGCAGTGCTCATGTTCAAGCACTTGTACTTGTAGCAGGGGGTGTGAGGACTCTGGAGAAACTGAACGCAAAACGAACGAGAACTCAAACCAAGGAGCCAGAAACAAGAGCTCACGGGAAGTCAGGCCGCACCGAGAAGAAAGGAAACCAAAATCGCCTCGGGGAGGACGAGTCCAGAAACAACACACACATGTAGACAAAACAGAACCGCAAGCTGGGAGAGCACAAGAATTCAACCGAATTTCGTGACCAAATTTACAGTGGTGCTTGAAAGTTTGTGAACCCTTTACAATTTTCTATATTTCTGCATAAATATGACCTAAAACGTCACCAGATTTTCATACAGGTCCTAAAAGTAGATAAAGAGAATATAAATATATAAATATAAATAAAGAGTAAATAAATGAGAAAAAAAAAATTATACTTGGTCATTTATTTATTGAGGAGAATGATCCAATATTACATATTAGTGAGTGGCAAAAGTATATGATCCTTTGCTTTCAGTATCTGGTGTGACCCCCCTGTGCAGCAATAACTGCCACTAAACGTTTCCTGTAGCTGTTGATCAGTCCTGCACACCGGCTTGGAGGAATTTTAGCCCATTCCTCCGTACAGAACAAGCTTCAGCTCTGGGATGTTGGTGGGTTTCCTCACATTAGCTGCTCACTTCCAGGTCCTTCCACAACATTTTGATTGGATTAAGGTCAGGACTTTGACCTCGCCAAAACATGAACTTTATTCTTCTTTAACCATTCCTTTGGTTTAGAACGGCTTGTGTGCTTAGGGTCGTTGTCTTGCTGCATGACCCACCTTCTCTTGAGATTCAGTTCATGGACAGATGTCCTGACATTTCCCTTTAGAATTCTCTGATATAATTCAGAATTCATTGTTCCATCAATGATGGCAAGCCGTCCTGCTCAGATGCAGCAAAACAGGCCCAAACCATGATACTACCACCACCATGTTTCACAGATGGGATAAGGTTCTTATGTTGGAATGCAGTGTTTTCCTTTCTCCAAACATAATGCTTTTCTTTTAAACCAAAAAGTTCTATTTTGGTCTCATCTGTCCACAAAACATTCTTCCAGTAGCCTTCTGGCTTGTCCACGTGATCTTTAGCAAACTGCAGACGAGCAGCAATGTTCTTTTTGGAGAGCAGTGGCTTTCTCCTTGCAACCCTGCCATGCACACCATTGTTGTTCAATGTTCTTCTGAAGGTGGACCCATGGACATTAACATTAGTCAATGTGAGAGAGTCCTTCAGTTGCTTAGAAGTTACCCTGAGGACCTTTGTGACCTCGTCAACTATTACACGCCTTGCTCTTGGACTGATCTTTGTTGGTCGACCACTCCTGAGGAGGGTAACAATGGTCTTGATATTCCTCCATTTGTACACAATCTGTCTGACTGTGGATTGGTGGAGTCCAAACTATTTATAGATATCTTTTATACAAATCTTTTTCTGAGGTCCTCAGAAATCTCGTTCCACAAACATGTGTTGTGAAGACTTTGATAGATCCCTGCTCTTTAAATAAAACAGGGTGCCCACTCACACCTGATTGTCATCCCATTGATTGAAAACACCTGACTCTAATTCCACCTTCAAATGAACTGCTAATCCTAGAGGTTCACATACTTTTACCACTCACTAATGTGTAAAACTGGATCATTTTCCTCAATAAATAAATGACCAAGTATAATATTTTTGTCTCATTTGTTTAACTGGGTTCTCTTTATCTACTTTTAGGACTTGTGTGAAAATCTGATGATGTAGGTGTTATTGATGCAGAAATATAGAAAATTCTAAAGGGTTCACAAACTTTCAAGCACCACTGTACTACAAGGATTTAACAAGGCTACAACGCGAGGTGATAAACTTTTAGGATGACACACATCCTGCGATGGACCCTTCAGGATTTTTGATGATAAAGCAATCTATCACAGTCAAAACTCTGGCAAGTCCGAACGAGCTCTGTAGCCAAGGATGGTGTGACAAGGCTCTTCCTCAGCCTCTTTTCCTTAGGATCTCGCCCTCAGTCACAAAGACAAGGGAGTCTACCTGCGAGAGTCCACTGCATAACTGCAACTGCAACATATCAGCACTCAACACATACTTGTCTGTTATTTCTGACCTACACCGACAACTAATGATGTGTTTCTGGAAGATCCATTACTATATCCAGTTACACAAACAGCACCTTGAATAGACACAACCTCACCCAGCCTGTCTGTCCACCTGGGTCTGTGGAACTGCTTGGACCTGGAGGTCTCTTGAACTGTCAGTCAGCTGTACACAAAGCTGACTTTATCACCGCCTATGCTACTAGCCTATCCCTTCACTCCTTGGCTGTCACGGAGGCTTGGATTACTGCAGAAAACACAGCAACACCTGCTGCACTCTCTTTGGCTTTCTCATTCTCTCATAGTCCTACAACTACTGGTCAGGGTGGGGCTGCTTACTTCATCAACCTGAACATTTTCTTCCTTCCTCTGGTTTTGATTTCATGCATTCATATCATCGGTACCTATCGACCCCCCTGCCCGCTTGTCAAGTTTATCGACGAGCACGATTCTGTTCTCGGTTCATTTCCGTAGATGATGTCCTATTGGGTGACTTGAGCCTCCCTACTGATGGCATCAAGTCCATACTCATCTGCCATCTTGGCACTTTCAACTAATTCACAGAGCAGGCAACAGCCTTGCTCGCCTTACCCCTCTTCACGTGTCTGTTTCCCTTCCGCTGCTTCTAAAACACCACTTCCTTACTCTCCACTACAGTGATAGTCAGAAGGAACTTGAAAACTCTGCCTCAGTCCTCGTTCTCCTTGACTGTCCTCACATCTTTGCCAGCTTCAGACTCTTTCTCAGCACTTCCTGCTGACACTTCCGCTGCTACTCTCTGCAAAATCTCTGCCCAACTCTCTGGCCCCTCTGCCCTCTCATTTCCATGTCAGCAAAAGCTCTGTCACCCAGTCCCTGGCTAACTGACATTCTGCGGTCTCACAAGTCAAACCTTCACAGCAAAATTTCACAAAATTGAAAAAAAAAAACAACTCACAACGAACCTGGAGTGTCGAGCACTGCTTGTCTCTTTCTTTTCTTCTGTCAGCAAGGCCAAAACAACTTTAAACTGACTTGTGCATCAAATTGTTCTAAAATGTCAGCCCTCATTCAAGCCCAACTACATTGTCTCTTACAGCTGAGGAATTTGTGACCCATTTTGTACAAAAGGTGACCAACATTCATAAACCGACATTCATAAGCAACATTCAGTAATCATTCTGTAATTGGCAGGCAGGTGGGCAAATCAGAAAGTCATCTGCCCCCCCACCCCTATGTTACACTTTGTTATTCCATTGTTTTTTTTTATATACAAGAACCAGGTACTTTTCCATAGGAAATAATTGAAGCAAGGCTATACACACCATTCTCATTAATGAGGTACAGTCAAGAACTCCCTAAATGTTATAAGGATGAAACCTTGGGAGACTCAAAAAGGGACCCTACCTGCTTGGGCAGGCTAGATGTTATAAGTGAGAATTAATCTCACAAAGTTACCTAAGTAGTAGGTTTATAGAAATAGTTTAGAAGCTATATATAGATATTAAAGAAAAGGGAACATCAAATGTCCTATTATTCGTCATCTGTCAAACCTGATAGTAAACAAGATAGTAGGACCTGCTAATGAAATCCTGCTTAAAGTAACTGCTACAGCAAGTTACAGTGCTAAAATCTGTTTTGGAAAACAATTTATTGTAGCAGGATTTTTCCAAGCTTAAAAGTATAGAACACCGATAATCTTTAAAAAGTCTAATTGCTTAAATTAATTATGCATAAAACATTAATTGCGTTTGATCCGTTAGTGCTGCTAATGCCCTCGGCTGCAGTGCTTTCATCAGTTCATCCTGTGATTGCAATAGCTCGACTCAAACGCTGTTGTAAAAGCACTTTCCTGCTCCTCATTACCCCTGCTTTGTTTCAAATGTGTTGCTTGTGCTCTCAAGGTCGTATGATTTATGTAGCTGACGCTTTGGTCTGGAAATGAAGTGACTGTAGATATGTAAATGCAGATATTCAGACTTGAAGCACGGGGTTCCAGAGCAGGCTGGAATGACGGAGGGGAAACGGAAATGAAATTAGGAGGAGAGATGTTGTAATGGTAGGACGCAGGCTGTGGGAGTTGAGCAGAAAATGAAGTCTTGCATTAGGAATGAAGTTAGCGTGTGCACGGGGTGGATAGAGCTGATAGAGCTTTGACTGCTGGAGCAGATCGTGTCCTCGTCTCACTACTATGACTAAGTGATTAAATTTGTTATATAATGATGCTGACTGCTGGACTGAGGCGCTGAATGCCGTGTGCACGGGTATGCGGCTGAGAGAGAAAAAGTGTGGCCTGCGTGACCCGGGCAGGGCGTTTTATCTGTGGCCTGGGGCGAGTTGTGACACTTCAGACATGCTTTTCATTTTCTGCTCCATGCACCCATGCTTTATGAGTCTCTCAGGGGCACGGGGAGGTCCTCGGTGAGGGTTTCCGGGTCCCACAGATGCTCGTTCTGTTTCGGTGCATTATTCACACGGGCAGAGTGTGTTTATAGGCTTTATCGAAAGACGCAGCATTAGAGCTGCATCAGAAGCAGGGTATAAATGGCTGCATGAACCCTCAGGCCGTGTATCCACTGGATTAACAAATATACGTCTCCCTGCACTGATGAGGGGTTTTGTGACAGATTTCTTCTCCCACACGCTGCGTGTGTGTGTGGTTTCCCTGCCTGAAGCTTTTGATCAGATATTCATAATCCTCTTGTTTACCACTACGCACAAACACCAGGCACCGAATGAGCGAGAGTATGTGCTCGTCATTTATCTTTCCTGACTTTTGATAGCAGACTTTTCCCCTGTACGCTTCTCCGTCTTCGTCCTTTCTCCCGTCAGCCTGCCGAAGGTTGCGCACAGAGGCTCATGCTAATTCACCACATTATAATAAGGACAAATTGCTCCTTTAACCAGTCAGGGAGATCTTCGATCTTATTTGCCCGCATTTGAAACAGCCTACTTTAGGCACCGACCCCACACCCGTTTGTCCTTTGAGGCCAACTGATCCAAGGCCTCAGTGGAACCTCATAGAGGGGCTTATCTCTGAAATCTTTCTTCTTCATAGCTGTTTCTTCTTCACTGAAGTTAAAAGCATGACTGTCCTGATACGATTGATTTCAGTGCACGCTAATTTTGAATTCTAATTTTTGTTAGTGTCCTGACAGTGGGCTTCTGACGCAGATTTGGCCTCAATGGGGCTGCTGTCCGTTGTTTATGTGTTTAAACAGAGGAGATTATTGAGAGCACACACAGCTGCCTGCTTGAAATGTTTATATTATATAATATCAGTCTTCATTAAAAAGAACTAACGGCTCATCCTACTCTTACAGCGATGAGAACTCTCCATCATAAGCAGCAGTTCAAACTTATTTTTAACTCGTAAACAAGAAACAATGATGGACTTAATTTGTGGGAGTGATGAGTGCTGGGAAATGTAGTAAATGTAGAAATGTTTTTCATTTTCAATACATTATTCAATAAATTATGTTAGATATTCAATACTTGATTATAACATATGTTATGTTTATGAGTTCCCCAACTGTAGTTTAATGTAAGTGTTTTAAGCATGTTGAAGGTACTACAATACTCTCCTAATCATAAAGAACTTAGCAGCTGCGTGAAAGGGAGTGGCATGGCAGGAGTGATGAGTGCTGGGAAATGTAGTGAGGAGAAGCCATAGTCATGGATTTAATGTACAGTATATACTAAGCTCTTTTTTTATGATAAATTCAACTTATTATGGATATGTCTGAACATATCTCCATCGTAAAACGTGGAGTACTTGTAAATTGGCTAATAAGAATATTTAGCTTCAGCTCAGACTTAGCATGAATGCTAAGTGAAACTTGAGTGACATTAAATACAGGAAATACAACCAGCGATGCAGCACTAGTCCACCAAACACAACAGTGAACATGCTCATGGTAGGTAACGCCAAGCCACGCAAGTCAATGGCTCATTATCAGTTCTTAAAGGTAGCTCTTTGATAAACTGCTACTAAATACAGATAGAACAGGTCATGCTACAATTATGATTACATCTTTTTGAATTTGATATTTGAGTGTGAAGTGGCTCATATTAAGCACTGTAATAATCCTAAAGTCTCGCTCAGTTGCTGAGAAACTAGTTATCTCTATAACAATGCAAATCCAGAATCCAAATATGAAACCTACATCAACTCACTCAAGGTTTTGCTCCTATATCTGCTAATAATCCATTGACTGAACAAGTCCTCCTAATGCTTCTATTTACTCGACTGCAGTTTTTAGTAAAATTCGGATTAATTGATTTGATGCATAATTTCACAAATTATTTCGACAATAGTGCAAAACCTTTCGCACTGCTATCATTAGTTTTAAAATGCCAACTATAAAAATAGCTTCAGTTGCTTGAGGTGTTGTCATGGCAATTAAGCAAGCTCCTGACATTACTGGCTCTTGGTTCCAAACAAGCAGCAAATTCCAAACTGTAATGAAACTGTTTACCTGCAAGGCCCAATTCAAGCATTACAGATGGCAAAAATAAAGCACGGCGTACAGGGTGTAGAGGAGGGCAAGTGTAGGGGACATAAAGTGACACAAATGAGAGTGAGAGGCATAAATTTAAAGATTAAATGCAATAAAAAACAGTTCCGAACTGTTCTTTGTGGAACAAGGGAAAGCAGGCAGAGAGGGTGAACGGGAGAGAGAGTTAGCATGCTGCTCCCACTCCTATATTTCTTTCATTCCTATCCATCGCCCTCTCTCCACTGAGCTATGACAGATCTCTGGTATAAAAGAAGTCAGGTCTCGGGGCTGGAGCTGACTTTGGGTGGTTTATTGAACCCTGAGGGTGCAGGAGGCCTGTCTTTAGAGAGATAAGCTTAGTATGCTTTTCATTGCCCATCTCGAGAGCCTATTTTGCCAGCCCCCTGCCGTGGGAACTAAGAAGAAAGCTGTGCACCTCAAACTAGGCCCATTTCAAAGGGCCTTCATTACCTAACTTAATGGCTCCCTCATCGGGCCTTGACTGATCATGCCTGGCAGCAAGCTGTAAGGGATGTGACTGCAGATCTATGGGAGGCCAATGAAGGAGGTGGAGCCTGGCGAGCCCATAGGCAGGGACCGTGAGCCGAGCGGATATAAATAACGCGAATTGGAAAAACCGGAGCGGTCAGAGGGATATAGGCTTGGGATTGATGGTTAGTTTGGGACAGCATGAACGGCTTAATGATGCTCGGAGCTTTAGGCATGGCCAGTTGTGCAGTACAGACAGTGCTATCGCGGTGCTCGCTGAATCTGTGGGGGCCTACCCAGAGGGCCGCGGTAACACCTGCTTGGAGGTTGCTTGGCTCATTTGCTGGCTTTTCCGATATTAAATCAAAACGCTGGAGCCAAATGGACCAAACTGCGGCGCTTTCCAACAGGAACCATCTGCAGCAGGAGCAGAATGCTGCTTGTGATTCTCGGCACTGGCCGCTCTTCCCCTTTCACCGAATTATGACAATCAGCCTGCTGCTATTGTGGCCGAGCTGCAGCAATATTCAGCAGTTATCAGGTCATTTCTTCATTCTGACGTCAGCCCAACCTGCCCTGCATATCTGACCGTTTTCTCTTGTCCAATCACATCTTATGCAGTCCATCAGTTCAATAATAATCCTGGATTTTACAATTTGTCTCACACTACTTATGCAGATCCAAAGTATTCCTGAACCAGGCTTGAGATAGCACACAGCTATGACTGTGCTTTGTTATGTCTTTACTGCTGTTTCTCTAATTCCATCTCGACTTACCATTCCCTCACAGCAGACTCAGCGTGAACAGTGAACGCAGCTTTGCTTTAAATTTGTGAATCCTGCTCCAAATATGTTCATTTCTTTCCACCCCATTCTTTTCTACTCCAGCACAACCACCACCAGCAGCAACCTTTACTCTTCTGCATCCTTTAGTGGAGGTAAACCTTCTCTTCTGTGAGCGTACGAGCGTGCGGATAAGGAACCAAGGTGATGTTTTTGCTTTCTACGACCTCTCCTAATTAAAGCAATTACTCGCTTTACTGAGCTGGCACACCGTGCGTTGCTGGCAGAGGTCAGAAGGATACATATTTACTTTTACGAAAATGGTCGAGCTAAAACAGGCCCAGGAGAACACAAGCTAACTATTTGCTCTTTAACCTCAATAAACCTCCAATCAGCCTGACACAGGACAGCATGGATGTTTAGCCTTGGGTGGACAGCAGCCTTGAGATTGATAAAAAACAGATCTGTATGTAGACTGAATTTATAACATTTAAATACAATATCTGAATTCATTACTCAGAGGAAACTGTCATAGACAGAGGGAGAATGTGCAAAATCCCCAGAGGGAGGGTTCGGGAAAAGGGAATCAATCCAGGGATCTCTGGAGCCGTGAAGTGACAGCACTAACCATTGCACCCTATTCTCATGTAGGCAGCAATTTGCTAGTCCAAAACACTTTTAATTATGATACCTGCACAATAAATTGACCCAGGTTCAAATCCCAATTGTGTATTCTGAAGGAAGTGAGGCTAGAAAGGGGGCAATGCAACGGCGACCACACCTGAGCCCTGAATGATGGACTGGCACGCCGAAGAGGATTAATCCGTAAAATAAATAATTCAATAAATAATCATAAAGTGTGCATGTCTATAACAATAACAGGTACAGAAATACAGCATGTGTTTTGTGTTATTGGTTTTGCCAGGCTCTTTGTGCTCAATTTATAAAAGAAATGTAGGTTTTCACACTTGTTTTTTCAGACCTGAGGCTGTTTGTAACAAGAGCTTGGTCAAGTGTGAAAGCTGTTTTTGAACACAGGTGTGGTCCAGAAAACTGACCTCTGATCCATCAGAAAACTGACGTCTGGGGTTTTGCTTTCAGAAAATGTTATTTACTGTGCTGCCCAATGTATGCCCGATGTATTTACTGTGGGTTGTAGGTCAATTAATGTAATTGGTTGACATCTGATGGTTAATTATCTGCTTTTCTGTGCATACAGTTTGTTCAGGCCACCATATTATCATTGTTAGGTATCAGTACAGACCTAATGCTATAGAACCACAATTCAATGGACTGTCATGAGGTTCAAGCAACTGACAAAACCATCAAAACAACAGCCTCCATGGCTTGGGTCTGCTCTCAATTACTCCAAAAGTTAGCCCGTTCTCCAGCTAATATGCTTATTTAATACTGACTAATATAGTATAATAATATAAAGTAACCAAATGTGATGGTGAACAGAATTAACTTCTAGAATTAATCAATATCGAGAAGGTTAAAAGACCAATTCAGTTGCACTTGTGTGAAAGTTTCCCTCTTATATAGCTAGCTTAAGGCAAATTAAACAATTAATCATGTAACTGCTTTGGGGGGAAAAAAGTCTGAAAAAGTTCTGTGTAAGACTTCTCACCGGCTCATACACAGACGGAAATCTTTTTCCAGAGTTCTCCAGAGTTCTACCACTGTACCGTGGTTTGAAACAGCAATTAAATACCTCCGTAGAAATAAACACCATTCAGTTTCCCAATAGTAATGTAAAGCTCGTCTTAGCAGGGAGGATGTTCTGTGTAATGCTTGATAATCTTGGTCTTTGTCTGAGGTGCTTTAAGGAATCTCAGTCTTGTTTGAATGAACCATTGACAGAGGCAGAGAAGGACTCTTGAATAATGAAAGCATTTCCGTAACAGTCCTTGAAAATATCTGCACACACACTCATCCAATGAACATTTTTACATGCTGTGCTTTTTCATGTTTTTAATCCCTGCTTTTTTGTGAAGAGGGTCTTTGGGAGTCCGGAGGATAGATGGGAGCGTACCCTACATGTACATAACATTTACATTTAGTCTATTATATTATTTGGGTGACTTCAACTAATACAATACAAGCAATTGTGGGTTAAAGACATTACTCAAGAATTTTGGCAGCTTGGGTCAACAGTCCAGTCTAAGCCACCACAGTCCTGCACCCCAGATCTCAGGCTTGGCAGGGCTAACTGCTGCAGCGTTGGCCAGTCATGCCCGTGTAGGAAGCCTGACCCAGCTAGAAATCACAAAAAAATAAAGGATAATCTTGTTCTGTTCCCAAACACATTTATCTTATCTACACACTCCATCACTCCAATACACCAATGAGTCAGAGCCACATTGCCTCAGAAAAGAGCCGGAAGAAGGTAAACACACAGAGACACAAACCACCCACACCTGTGATTTTACACTATTACTCACACTGTCCTGAGCTCTTATAAGAGAAGCAAGGGGAGGAGGAAAGAAGGCAAACACACACACACACACACACACACACACACACACACACACACACACACACTTCTCTGGAAACTCATAAACGATGGCTGAAGGTCATAGATTTGTCTGGTGCACTTAGTGTCAGATTTTGGCCGAGTGCTCTTGGCATGTTTCTACGTGAAACTGAACTAAAGCGGCTGTGCTGTGTTCGGGGAAAAGCATCTCTGGTAGCAGTATGGATCCCGGACAGCTCTCGACACATATGTTTGTGGAACCAACTTCTTTAAAGGTACTTTGAGAGGGTCACATCGCGTGGAATAGAATGTAAGCCTATTTATAAATACACTGTATATGGAGCATATGGAAAATGATCTGGTAAAGGGACTACAGAATAGGAGTGCAGATGTTTGATTAGGTTCCTAGGTTGGGCTAATAGGGAATTTAGGCAGCTATATAGAAGAGGATTGCTAAAGCGAGCAGAAGAACAGTTGTGATGTTCAAGGCATGCATGAACCTTTCTCTTAGCTTCCTGTTACCACAGTTTGCGATTCTATTAGGGCAAAAAGAGCAGTTTGGCATTCTCCCTAGATTGTTCTTGTTATATAAGAGATATTGACACTATTCAAAGTAATTCGGTCAAAGACACTTACAAATTGTTGCCTTTTTAAACTTAAAATCTAACCTATTAGATTTAGCGCATCTGTTGGCATCACACAACTGTAAAAACGCTTCTTCTGAGATTAGCAATGTGCCACTTGTTTTTCTAAATGACATTTTCTCAGTCTACAAAGACAGTCAAACGCTCAGTTCTGTCGCAGTAGCCTGAGAGATGCTGCTTAGTGGCTTCGGTTTCCATGGCTACAGTGCAAACACATTTTCAGTTCTGGTCACCGTAGCTCCATAAAGTCCCTAATATTAGGCAATGGAAGATCCTTTAAAGCAGTTTAACTTTTAGAGCTGAAAGGACAATGTGGCAAACTTTATTAATCTCTTTCTATTGCTCGCTGATGCTCTGTTTGGAAATGGTTTCAGGACAGTTTTTATATAAATGGATTTCCATATATACTCTTTTACAACAAAATAACGCACCCAGACAGAAATGCTGAATTGCTGCAACACTCGGCATGCGGTTATGTCTCAGGCAGATATGTAAATGGTTACAGGTGTGGTCTGATTGGACACTGGGTTTTGTTACAAGAAGGCATAAAATCCTTCCTCCACTGCCCTATTAAAAGGCTCTCAGATGCTACTTTTGGGTAGTGTACCTCTTGGTGAGAGATCGTTGACTGCTAGACGATGCACATTTTGAACAGTTGACAGACTTTGACAGGGGGTGCATCATCGAACTGAGAAAAGCAGTAAGTAGTTTCGACAAATTGCTCACCCTCTAGACTTTTCTGACCTAGAAAAGAAGGTGTTGGGAGCTCCAGACGGCCCAGACAGACCACCAGTAGAAAGGATCATTTGATCCACCAGCAAGCACGAGCAGCTTGCTCCTGTACAGCTTGGCAGAGGTGGGATTTGAACCCTGGACCTTCTGGTCCAAAGTCCAGTATCTTAACCACTAGGCCACCACAGTCCCCACCTATCATGGAAGCTCTGACATGGGAAGATACTCAGAAATAGTACTCAGAAATAACTTATGTAGACACTTCTAATTTACATTTACATTTACAGAATTTAGCAGACGCCCTTATCCAGAGTGACTTACAATTGGTACAGTCTTACAATCCAAGCAGTTGTGGGTTAAGGGCCTTGGTCAAGGACCCAACAGTGGCAGCTTGGCAGAGGTGGGATTTGAACCCTGGACCTTCTGCTCCAGAGTCCAGTACCTTACCCGCTAGGGTAAGGCACAGTCCCACCAATGAAAGGATTTGGTTTCGGTTTTACCCAACATTCAATTCCTTTGGCACACAAACAACCTGAGTGACTGTTTTCCTGAAGCTGACATACAATGCTATCTCTTCTCTAAACCAAATCTCTTCAGCACAAGAGCTGCCTGTCACCTTTGGATGCTGGTATTGTAAAATGGAAATGTCCAGGACCAGCTATAAAGCTATATAAATCACAGAACTGGAACTGAAGCACATAGTGCATTAAAATCACTGGTCCTTGGTTGCAAGAGTCACTAGTGAGTTTCAAAGTACCTCTAAAACTTTATAAAAACCCTTCATCAGGATCTTCTTGGGTTTGGTTTTCCCCAAGGTGAACAGCTGTACGCAGGATGCAATTCGTTTTTGGTTGATCCAAGGAGAATGCTACATTTGGTTATGGTTTGGTGGTGGAATAATATACCTGGTTTGGTTCCATTGAATAGAGCTCATAATGCACATTTTATCTAGTTCAGCAAGTTTCAAATAACCAGAATGACACTTACAGGCAGAAACGCTAATAAAAAACGTAAGTGTGCTGCATCCAGACATAATCTACCTTACTTTATCTGGTACCAAATATATGGTCAGTATACAGTATGACTCAACTCCCAAAGCCCTGCAGGAGTTGTTTAGCTCATAAATCCTACATAAACCAAATGTAGACCTCCCTGTATCCATACCTACAACTTCCCAGAGGGTTGTTCGTTCACTCCCTCCTCTTCCTCACATATGTTTTCTTTATTCTGACAGATACTGCTGGATAGAAAGGCCAAGAGAGAAACCACGGACACACTGCACTGTTCTGGCAGAGCTGCATTGCTAAAACCTTCTGCTGACAGTATTCTTGCTGAACACGTGGACTGTTGGTTCAGAAAATGTGAGAGGACTTTTTCGCATAAAGGCAAATGAGTGGAAACACAGGGGTTGTCTTATATAGTGCTCATAATCTCTCAACTTCATTACTTTTTATGTTTTTACACCCTGCTAGCTAACCAGCTATGATCCTTGACAACACCAAGATCAGCTAGAGATCCCAGTGAAAAGCATCTATAGGTTGTGATATATATTTAATAAAGCAGCAGATCAAGTGTATGTATGAGCTGAGAATATGACATTACAAGACAATTGCAACGACAAGAAAAGGGCCGGCTAGCGTAGCTTACTAGTGCAACTACTCTGATTATAAACAACAACAACAAAAAGAATTAACTCTTGTACCCCTGTGTGGGAGCACTTGCTAATTATCTGATAATTAGTACAGGTTAAAAGCAGCCTGGTTTAATTATTTATACAGCTCTGGAAAAAATAAGAGACCACTGCAGAATTATCAGTGTCTCTGGTTTTAATGTTTGCAGGTACAGTTTGTGTTTGGGTAAGAGTTAACATTTTTTATTTTATTCTATAAATTAGATGCTTAAATTCCAAAACAAAATCTTTATTTTCAGCAATGCCAAGAGCCCACGGTAACTTCTAAGCAACTGAAGGCCTCTCTCACATTGGATAATGTTAATGTTCATGAGTCCACCATCAGAAGAACACTGAACAACAATGGTGTGCATGGTAGGGTTGCAAGGAGAAAGCCACTGCTCTCCAAAGAGAACATTGCTGCTTGTCTGCAGTTTGCTAAAGATGGACGTGGACGTGGACAAGCCAGAAGGCTATTGGAAGAATGTTCTGTGGACAGATGAGACCAACATAGAACATTTTGGTTTAAAAGAAAAGCGTTATGTTTGGAGAAAGGAAAACACTGCATTTCAGCATAAGAACCTTATCCCATCTGTGAAACATGGTGGTGGTAGTGTCATGGTTTGGGCCTGTTTTGCTGCATCTGGGCAGGACGGATTGTCATCATTGATGGAACAATGAATTCTAAATGATATCAGAGAATTCGAAAGGTAAATGTCAGGACATCTGTCCATGAACAGAATCTCAAGAGAAGGTGGGTCATGCAGCAAGACAACACCCCTAAGCACACAAGTCGTTCTACCAAAGAATGGTTTAAGAAGAATAAAGTTCATGTTTTGGAATGGCCAAGTCAAAGTCCTGACCTTAATCCAATCGAAATGTTGTGGAAGGACCTGAAGTGAGCAGTTAATGTGAGGAAACCCACCAACATCCCAAAATTCCTCCAAGCCGGTGTGCAGGACTGATCAGCAGTTACAGAAAACGTTTAGCTGCAGTTATTGCTGCACAGGGGGGTCACACCAGATACTGAAAGCAAAGGTTCACATACTTTTGAGAGTCACTAATAAGTAATATTGGATCATTTTCCTCAATAAATAAATGACCAAGTATAATATTTGGCTCATTTGTGTAACTGGGTTCTTTTTATCTACTTTTAGGATTTGTGTGAAAATCTGATGATGTTTTAGGTCAAATTTATGCAGAAATATAGAAAATTCTAAAGGGTTCACAAACTTTCAAGCACCACTGTACATGACACCTGGTCAAAATAAAGATGGTCCAGTATTTTCAGAGCTCGATTAATAATGCAAATAATAATACAAAAGAACAAGGTTATATTCATTTTTTTTCTTTTAACAAAACACTACTCAGTGCTCACTTTAAGGAAAGTTCACAAATCACTATTTCATTCACGGCTTTCATGTCTCTTGTACTTGAATAAATAAAGCAGTAGCTCATTAAGTAGAATCAGGTTTGTCTGTGCTGAAATTCAGCAGATATTGCAATGGAACTGCTGCCCTTACATGTCGACATGTTGATTTTTTAAATGGAGTGTTCTCTAATTTTTTTGCCATAGCTGTACACCTAAAAAGGAAGGCATGCTATAGTAAAACAACAAAAACAACACCACACGTATTCACCTAACATTCTTTCTAAGGGTGCTGGACAAATGCTCTTAAGATCCTTTCCACATCCACAATGCAACTCATCCTGAATTCAGGAATGAAATGCCGTGATTCACTCTCTAGTTCAAACAGCAACGTCCCACAACTAATATTGGCTTAGCTTTGCAACTCACTGTATAACGTAATGCCATACAAAAGTAATTTGCAAATGAAAATGAAAATGACCGCTTATGATTTTGAACCCCTGCTAAAGGAAAACAATCAGGCGTGCCAGCCTTTGGAGAACAACAGGAACCTTAATAACACACATTTGAATATCTCTAATGAAGACGTCTTAATTGGCGCTTTCCCGTCGGCCCCGTTAAATGCGTGGCAGAGGGCCAGTGGCAAACAGGCTCGCCTCTAGCTCGACAGGCCCCAGCCGGTATGGAGAAACGACAACCAGCTAGTCATCCTGACCTGACAACATGCGTCTTCATTAATTTAATTAGGCTGCAGTAGCCACCAGTCTGCCACGTCTCCTGGCCCTTTTCCTACGTTCTTCCCTTCTTTGTCAGCTCAGCTCTTATACACGCTCAGACTTTATTTTTATGCTATTACATGCTGTATGTTTCCCAGGTTCAGTGAGTGAGACCAGCTGCTGGAAACGGCAGCGTCAGAGAGCTTGGGTTCAAACCCGGGCTTGGCTTGCAGCGTGAAGGTCAAGTGTGTACACCCCAGCTGCTTGGGGGTGTACTCCCAGTGCTGGTCCCAGGCCCAAATAAATGGGTGGACGATGGTGTAAACCTAATGTGTGGATGGGCCGCCTTGGGGACCCCTAACCGAAGAAGCCGAAAGATCATCATCATCATCATCATGAGCCAGACTTCTAAATGAGAAATGTTTTACGGCTTTGCTTTACCAGACATAGGACTACTGATAATGGTAGTCTGCTATAATCTAAATAAAACCATGAAACCATCAACACAAGGGATCACAAGTGTCTTTATGCACAAACACACACCAAACACTGTATGCCAATGGCTTCTGTCACAAGGATTAGTTGTAAGCAACTGTGCTCTTTTCATCTGCCGTGCCTATGGGCTGCAGGCTTGTTCTCGGAGTTGTTGCACAGAGAAGCACATGTTCCCAGACAGCTTGTTCTCTATCAGAAAATAAGATCTGCATGCGTACCCACAGCCGTCCAAATAGATCCACAAACATTTAGGGACATCTCTGGGGCATACACACATATACTGTACACACAAATAAAAACCCAAAACAAACATATGGCCCCACATACACATGAAATTGAATAGAAACAGCAAGTGTTCATGACTTTCCATGTTTATTTTCAGCCAGACCTTCTCTACTGACCTGCCACTGAGACTTGTGGAAAACCGAACGACTTAACCAGACGCATTTCCTTTTTCTAAGCCACATTTGAGCTTTGCTATGGTCCTTGCTCCTGCAGGATGAGATGAGAATTCCCTCGCTGCCAAGGCTTAGGATGTTCAGGTCCCACTGAGGGTGTACTTTACAAAATCTGCATGTCAACACGAGCCAAGAATAAGCAGGGATTGGTTGGGTTTCACTTTCAAAAATCTACAGCAGCCACGAGAAATGCCGGAATCTAACCCAGATCCGTATGTTTGGGTTGTCCATTGACGAGCAGCGAGTTCGTTCAGTCTGCCCGACTGAATGACAGGGCTGCATGTCCCCTGTGTGCTGTCCCAGTGTTCCCATCAGTGTGGGCAGACTAAATAATTGACCATCTGATTACAGCGGAGAGCTCTGGAGTGGTATGGTCCCATTTAGACGCTATCTGGAGCTTTAACGACCATTAGCAATGTGCAGAAGAGTGCAGATCTCCATTTAATGGTGCCAAGTGAGTGATTGACCTGAGGATTAAAGCTTTCTGGCCAAACATGAGCACATTCATAGTTATCAGAATTCTGCAGTCATCACTGAATGCATCAATACACAAGCACATGTCTGTAAGCTTTATGACAGACCTTCTATGAACGGATAATATATTAAAATCTTATTGTGATATTGTATGATGTTATGATAGTTTATGCTGCTATGAGGTTACTTCAGCAGCTGTATCATGTTGCGCACTGAGCATTAATGGAGGCACTTGATGTAGATAGACATGATAAGTGAAGGATTTTCACTAGTAGTCCCAGACTTGGTCCTCGCTGCATACGTCTAGCTTATGTTTATTTAAAATATTGCTATTAACTTATATTACTATAAACTCTTAAATATGTCATCTAAGACGCCCAAGGATTTTGGGTCCATTTTTGAGTCTTTGTCCTCCCAAGGTTTCTTCCTTATAATGTTTAAGGAGATTTTCCTTTCCACTGTCGCCCCTAGGTTTGCTAAATTTGGGATTGGGCTTAGATAATATAAGAGAATTTAAAATTGTAAATCAGCTTTGAGACTGTGCTCCACTGTAAAAAGCACTATAGAAATAAATCTGACTTTAGAGTGGAAGCCTTGTGAATGCAGACCTCTGTTGCTCCTGGCAATATTGTCCGACCAAAAACAAGAACGTAATTAAATATGGAGTAAATTGGCATGGCACCGGTTACGCATGCGGCACCTTATGCACAGCTGGTCAGGCTTGGTAAACCTATTGGTCAAAGCTCATCAGGCCATCTTTGTTGTCTTGAGTTAATTATTATTGATTATTAAGTACTTTTATATTGAAAGCCCCTCTGAGAGAGCTGAATGGATGTTATGTCTAACACTAAAACGTCCCACGTTTAAAATAAAGACTTATTTTGCTTACGGTTTATACTCCTTGACGTTAAAAATGCATGAACAGGAAGCAGACAGGAAATAGAGGCATAAACTTATTTGTGATTCCTTTCAAAGCAATTCCTTGACAAAGTTTTAGAAGCATACATATTCTGACGTAATCCAGACATGTCATATTCAGCGTGACTAGTCCTGTCTGGTCCTATTAACGCACGAGCCAAAGAGAGAAATCTCTGGGATTTTTAAATTTGCAAAAGCACTCACATGACCTCAGCTGAGACCTGCTAATCCTGAGAAAGTTCAGAAGGACACGAGACAGTGGGCGCCAAGGACGGCAGCAGTAGGACAGATAAAACTGTGCTCATCCAGTTTTGCACACCCATAAGATGCCATGCTGTTATAATCCATTTGAAATGAACAGGGGAGAATCTATCCCAAGAGCCACTGCTGTCTCGGTTACAACACTCCCACGACCATGAAAATCTCTCGAGCACGTCTAAATGGGACGGCAGTATGAAATCCTGGTACATGATATTGTTCTGCACAGCTTTTCAGGGATAGACAGGTGAAACTCGTCTGCTGCGATGCCAGTTTCATCAGTCTGAAATGAATAAGAAAGGAGATGTACCAGCTGTAGAAGGGAAATCAGATTCCCTCGTGATATTTTTGCTTTCCTAATGCAAGTTACATATTTAGGAACATCTTTAAAAAGTGCTGATTTACCGAAACGGTGGCGTTAAATGTTTCGGATTTGAGAGGAAAGCAAAATTCAAACGAGTGCTAAAACAGGATCCATCGCAAAACAAATGCCAGCAACAAAACCGAAATAGATTCTGACAGGTACATTTGCATAAAAAGGGATAGCACAACGTGAGACGGTGAATGAATCAGAGTGGAAATGCAGCCAGCCAGACGTTCACTCTTGTTCTGGGAGCTGAGATATATCATGTGCACCTCCAATCTGAGCATGCTCCAAACAGGATTGAATTTGGGCAACTGAACAAGGAAGACAACAATAGAGAGAGAGGGAAAATGTGAAGTAGGAAATAAAAGACAAGAAGCAGAGAGATGGGATAAGAGAAGATGAGGAAGAGAGAGAACAACCGAGAATGACTGAAAACGGAGAGAAAATGAACACAGGTATCGTATTTCAAAAAGGTCAGGCACTTTCTCTTCCCAACACACACAAATGTGCTGGCCTTTTCAAAATATATCCAGAGCCAGCTGAAGTTTGCAGACAGGCAGCCAGCTACACACATTCCTCTAAAAATGTGTAGGTCAAGCCTCTAATAGAGCGGTTGAGAAAAAACACTACATTGCCAAAAGTATGTAGACACTCGTTCAAATTAGTGGATTTCAACTAGAAAATGTGCTAACAGAAAAAGAAAATCAAACATGCAACAAATGCTCTCAGTGTGACACCCAATGCCACTGTACCTTATGCAAATGTTAAGGCAACCCTTGTTATTTAAATACAAGGAAATTAACACATTTGAAAGAAACATAGCTATACATGTTACTGCAAAATGCGAGTTCATAGATTAATATTAAAACACATTTAAAATATTGGTACATTAGTGTTTTCTGTAAAGCTGTCAAAATTATCACATTAAAAAGAATAATGTTTTCCGTGTCCAGAACAGTCCCCTAATCACTACTTCCCTACATTCTTCATGACATATATAGCACTACTAGCATATAAGCAACAAAACTGCTTCCTTATATGGCTTTGAGCATAACAATGGCAGATTTTCTTTGGTGTGAAATACGAGCTCGCAAAATGCAATTAATATTCATTTAAATGTCCAATACAGACAACAGTCCATAAAGCAATGGTGTGAAAGAATCGAACTGGTCTGCACACCATACCTCAACCCTACATTGGGATCCAGGCCTTATCTGGTGGTATCGGGATCAAATCCCATCCTTGCAGTAATGTTCCAAAATCTAGCGTAAAGCCTTATTGCAGCATAAAGCCCAGATTGGTGGGTGCTGCAGCGATGGTTGACCTTCTGGAAGTCTCTCCCATCTGCACACAGGATCTATGGAGCTCAGCCAGACTAACCATTGGGTTCTTGGTCACCTCTCTTACCAAAAGCCTTCTTCTCCGATTTCTTTACTAGTTTGGTGGGACATCCAGCTCTAGGAAGAGTCCTAGTTGTTCCAAACGTCTTCCATTTAAGAATTATGGGGGCCACTGTGCTCTTCAGCAGCAGAATGTTTATGACGTGTTCTCCAGATCTGTGCCTCCACACAAGCCTGTATCTGAGCTCAGTTCTGAGGCAGTTCTTTCCTCCTCGTGGTTAGTTTTTTGCTTTGATATGCATTGTTAGCTGTGAGACCTTTTCACCAAATCATGTCCAATCAACTGAATGTACTACAGGTGGATGCCAATCAAGGTCTAGAAACATCTCAACGATGATCAAGAGAAATGGGAGGCCCCCAGAGCTAAATTTCAAGAGTCTGAATACTTAAGTCCATGCCAAATATTTAGTTATTCCTTTTTATTTTTGCAAACATCTCTCATTACTCATTATGGGGTATTGAGTGCAGAATGATGGAGGGAAACCAGATTTTTTTATTTTAGCACAAGTCTGCAACATAACAAAATGTGAAAAAGTGAAAGACTTTCTGAACGCACACACACCATTGTCAGAAACCAAGGTTCAGAGTCACAGATCAGGCTTGTTAACGTTTACTCAGAACCATTTCTTATTTAAATACCTTAGGTATTGCAGAACCAAGGTGAGAGCTCTATACACTAATTTAAGCCCCCTCAAAATGGAAAGTAATGCTTGTCCTGACCCTTTGCATTGTCTACAATTGCACTCCCATCCACAGCTTGCTGCCAGCCATAATGGCTTGGCCGTTTTCCCCCTCCTTCTTCGTCTCACCTTTGAAATCAATTGAGCATGGAGGATTTCTCCTCATTACTTCTCGAAGCAGTCGGAGCGCAAGCCCTATTCAACGGACCTGGCCACGGTGGAACCATTCCTTAGCCAGGAAGGAGCCAGATTGCCTGATCACTCTGTGTGAGTGTAAGTGTGTCAATGCTGAGAGACATGATAAGAAAGTGAAGATGATAGCAGGTACAAGGCACAGTGGTGGGGGGGATCGGTGGAGGAGTAAGCGTGTGTGAAAGGAATCGTCAAAAGGAGTTTTCCCCATCTCGTGTGGATAAAAAATATGAATCCAAATGAAAGTCAAGCACATACACGTGCACTCTCCTGCCGGTAGATGCTGCTATGTAACAGCCTCAGAAAAAAAAAGACTGTGCATGTTTCTGCCTGCCTTTTGCAACGGGTGTTTACAAATGCCTACCTTAGGGATACACTTATGCCAAAGTGTACAGTTTCTAACCTTCTGCATGGGAGTCACAGGGGACCCTGCTTTCAGACTACATTTAACCTGTAATCTCATTGGAGGCAGCCGCTAAGAGCAGCAATGACCTTGAGAGGGAGGTTTCTGGGCATATTTCACTTCTTCCTTTAATATGTACAGCAGCCCATTAACTCGCCGTTCAAGCACGCATGCAAAACAAGAGGCCGCATCGATGGACGGCAGCAGGCTTACAAATTCAACTTAGAAATCCAGTTAAACCGTGTCGGAAACATCGCCGCTCGTCTGTTTGTAAGCTCCGGCGTTAATTATAGTGTCTCGCCATGCCTAAAACAGTTGTTGCCATCTCTATAATTACAATCAGAACGATGGTTATAATTAATAAGCAAGATTCAGTGACATCTGGTAAATCTCGTGACGAACTTCCTTCATCGACTTTCATCAATGTGCTGAGCCAATGCAACTGATCAATGGGACTCGTGAATATGTGCATTCGACACGTGATGTCAAATATTCTCACCATTTGAGTGTTAACTCCATCAGGACACTGTTGCTAGGCAACTGAGCACCGAAATAATCCTCGCTATCTGGCCACATAAAGGTCACTATTGTCTAAACTTAACAATTTAGCTACGTAACCCAGTGAGACCATCCAGACCACATAAAGCCGCAGACAGTGGAAAGAAGGCAAATCTATCAGGAATACTAACCTTTCTTTCAAAGGCATCTGATCTGATATTTCACCCTACATAAACTCAGCGCTGACCTCCAACTAACCCTCCACCGGGGCCACCATCCTCAGAATGAAAAGCTACTAATTCAGCTCAACAGAGTTGAGTAGTTTCAGCGCACTGCGTTCGATCTTTCGTCGCCTCCCTCCCGTACGTTTACATTCAGTTTCTCATTAGAAGAGCTAATAGATAAAATGGTAAATGGTTGATTCAAGAAAGAAGAGCTTGTTCTGGAATTTTCAGAAGCTAAGCAAGATCTAAGAAACTGTTTCTGGTCTCCCTGTGACCTAATAGCAGCAACAAGAACTTAGTGCATTTACATGCCCTTAATAATCTGATAACTGCAGAAAATCAGATTTTGTCAGTAATCCAACTAAGGAGTATACAAGCACTTGTGTAATCAGAAAATGGGGAACCTCCGGGTTTCCGGATTTCTACTTTGAAACCAGCCAATAATCTCACAGAAATATGTGATGTAAAATTCAAATGTTAATATTAAATAATCAAATTCTTCATTTTCTGGAGTATATTTTGCGTTTCACAAAGTGTTACCATTTAGCAGGTGCTGTGTTTAAATCCAGGGTTGCCAGATCCTATGAAAGAATCCCCACCAGGTCTATGTAATTATGGCCAAATGAAGCGATATCTTTCAAAATAAGTGGACCTGGTAATCGTTTTTTTTTCCACATATGCGCAGACTGACAAATTTTATTACTGATATGCATGTTATTAGTACTCTGTTTACTGGGGTACAATCCAGCTCTCTTTATCGGATTTCTTAATCTGATTTTGGAGTATGCTGTATACAGGACCTCTTAAATAATCAGATAACTGCTGAATCACATAGTTTGTGATTTTCGAAAGGAAAAAATTAACAAACTAACCTAGAAATCAAAAGTGTGTGTGTGTGTATTTATGATTTATGTAACTGAGGGGATTTATGGTTAAAGGGTATTTGCTTGTGGGGGCATTTATGGGTTTTAGCCTTGTAGTGGACTGGTGTTCCATACAAGGCACTGTAAAAGAGAGAGGATGTTTGTGGGTGTTTTAAGATCAGAACAAAAACAGAACAAAAAAAAGTGAAGAATTCTGTGTACGAAGCAAGTCCTGTTGCTCCAAAGGGGACAAGCATGATTTTCTTGTACAGATTCTACACTTATGCCAGATTTCTTGATTTCAGCTTGAAGGCATATTTTAATGGTCACTACTGGATCACACAACACATTTTATGTCTCAGTTTGTTTAATATTTGAAAAGTTGATCAGCTCCAAAGGCTAAGTTGGAATTTTTACAAGAGGGAGCCCAAACTTTGGCATAAGACCACATTTAATTTGGTTCTGGATGGACTCCTTTGAGTCTATACATCTATGATTACTATCGATAGTATGTATCGAGTGTATGTTTGTTGTCTGGAAGGACACAGAGTAGGAGGCGTCTTTTCTTGCATTTGAAATGAGAAATAAAAGGCAAGGCCATTTTGCAGAGCCTATATCATTGTGCTGATGCCGGAGCCTCGAGGTGTCAATCCATCTGCTCTGTTTAATGTCATTAGCCAGCTCGCCAAGGCCTGCAAGTTCCTTTCTGCGTATGCTTTTTAAAAAGCGTGCTTTTTCTCGAAGAAAAGGCAACCCAATATGTTGAAGGGGGATGAATAATACACAAAGTGCTTTAAACCAAGTTCCTCCATTTCCTCCTCCGCAGCCAAAAAGAAAGAAACAAAGTTGACGCCACTTTTTCTCCCTCCAGCATACACACATTATCTCCCGTCTTCTCTCACCCACTGTGTATGTTGTCTCTCTCTGTGGGCAATCTCACGCTCTCTTTTTAGCTGCCTTCCATTTTTGGTTTCCCACTCTTCCCCCCTTCTACCCTCTATTTCTTCTTTCGCACGCTGTAGACGGCGAATATTTCCATATATTTCCATTCTAAACATGGAAGGACTTCCCCTCAGGCGATGACTTCTCTAATTCACTTGAAGTCTCTCCCATCCTCCTTTTCTTTTCTCCTTGTATGACGCTGCCATGCAGGTTTACACTCCAGCTGTTGATAAAACAATGCCAGTGCATTCCCGGAGCAGGTGATGGCACCAATTACACTATAATTACCTGGCTAATTATGCATACGCAGACCCGGAAGGGAAGAAGTGCTTGTGTGTGAAAAGGTGTTCGGTGTGGAATCTCCACAGAGAAGAAATAATAACAGGAGGACACGTTTTGAGCTCTGCCTGTCTTCTTTTGCCTGGGCCAGTGCTCTCCAGTACCCAGTGAGCCTAAACGCTGCTAATTAGAGTGGCAAGCTGGTAATGGGGAGTAGAGGGAGAATCAGGCGGTCACTTCATCAGCTGCCAAACAGCTGGTGAGTGAGAGGAAAAGGGGGGCGAGAAACAGCCTCATGCTACAGCATTTAGATTTGTAGTCACAGTTTTGTGCTGAAAGCTCAGGACACTCTGGCAGCTGTAGCAGTTGACATGTCAGCTGTAATATTCAATTACAAGCCAGGTGTTGTCCCACATATTTCGATCACGTGTCAGATAATAACCTTCAACATCGCCAATGTGGGACAAACAGAAACCGGCAGATAGAACTTCAAAAAAGGGTACAACTTCAACCTATAGACTTAAGAAATAGAATTTGTCCTGTAATATATCACATTAGGATTTTGTAGAGTTGCCAGTCCGATGCCACTAGACTGTGCCGTAGCAGATTTTGTGCAGACACTGATCTGGATCTTCAGCAGAGGCACAACCTGAACTGACTAATCAGAGGGCTACTCACAAATCACTGCAAATTACTGTCAGTTGCATTGCGGTTGATTTAAGCATGCCGAATCTCTGCTGGACCTTTGTAGAGGGCCGGTCGCTACGTTAATGCAAGGGCTAGTTTGTCAAATGACTATGTGTGTGAGTGAATCTCCAATGAAAGAAGCAGTTTGAAATACAGTGTGAAATCACAAAAGTGTCAAGTCGAGAGAAAGATAAATGCTACAACTAGGTGTAGTTTATGGAAGAGGAATCGAAACATAAGCAATGTTATGTATATGATTGATGGTTTGTTCCAAGATTGTGCTGCCCCCTATTGTCTGTCTGTCTTTTCAGGAACTATTTGATCAGCCAGCCAAATGCCTCTGCCACCACTGATTGGAGAGTCACTGGTTGAGTCGTGGATGAAGACCTGTCTTTAAAAGCTGCGTTAATACTTATTACCACAGCTCGTGGCCTTGGCCGTCACCATGGATCGCAGGGCTTTATGATTTGATTTTTGTAGATCAAACTCGAAAGATCTGAATGGATCTCAGCCTGGTTTGTTGGTTTATTTCCTATGCTTTTGGTTTGAGTAATGGGAAGCTTTAATAATACATCATTTATTCATAGATGCCATTTTGTATGCCAGTTCTTTTTCCCACCATTACTTCCACTCTGCCATATAGGCATTATTGTGCCCAAACCCCGATGTGGTGCATTGAAAAACGTCTCACTGTCAGAGTGCACAGCACAAACAAATGCAGCCCAAACCCCCACATAGAAATATATACTAAATATATTATTTATATGTTCATATTCATAAGTCCTTGGCAAAATATTAGATGGTGAGAAACCGAAAGATCAATAGGCTTGAAATAAGATCAGTGTAATGGCAAGATGTTTCTTATTTCTCAAGGTTTGCAAGCTTAAGTAAAAATTCTGCCTGACTGCCATAAAAATCAACACAGACATCATCTGCTTGTAGATGAAGCTCCCAAGACTTCAGTCAGTCTTTCCTAGGTCAATTCAGTTACGCGTGCTTGACAGTTATGCTAGAGGAAATGTAATCGCGAGCACGCTTTCTAACTGGCTCTCACGGCATCTCCTCTTATACCTGATCCCATTTTGTCGAGTGCTAGAACTATTGGAGCAGATGTCTCAGTGTTTGCACTGCACAGCAGGATCATGCAGGTTTCTTTTTTTAGTTTCTTCCGAGGTGCATTAGGTCGAAAAGAAGGTCCCGAAGAGTTGCGCCGTTGGAGATGTTCACTTTATCGTGATGGTATGCCATATGCAAACACTGCATACAGATCCTTTTTTGCTCTGTATCACAATGACTGACAGTCAGAGCACTGGGACTCTTGGAGAAGATGGGTAAGAAGGCAACATAAGCTGCTGGAACTCTGACTGGAACATGGTTCTGTGGTCAGACGAGACAACAATACACAAAAGTGCCAAATCTGGTGATAGATCTGTGATGGGGCTGTTTTTCCTGGTCATCAAATATAAGGAACACGATATACCGGATTATTGAAAAACTGGTTGTTTCTGCTAAGTCATGGCTGGATCTTTCAGCAGGGTGATGATACAAAACATCCAAATCACCACAAAAAATTACCCTGGATAGCTGAATATGAAGGATATGGTGGATTTGGAGAGATTTTGTATTGAGGAGTGTCACAGTTTCCATGCTGTGTATTTTCCAATTTTACTAAGCATTATAGGAGAAGAATTAGTGCTGTTAGGTGGACTAAGTGATATTAAATAACTCACAGGGAGCACTTGTGGTTTTGTTCAATTTGTTCAATCAATTACTTCAATACGAGGTTGGATTCTCATTTTTTCCTAGTTTAGAAGTAAGCTAATTAACCCAAAAGACATTTCTATAATGCATTTTTTACCCATCTTTATCAAAAGTACATGATTTTGAGACAAATGTATGGCACTGCTTGGATAAAAACGACAGGGGTTAATGGAGATGTACTAAGAAATACTGATATTTTGCTTGTATTTCTCTACTTACAATAACTTGCTGTGCTGAGTTCAGCAATAATAATAAAAACAAAACTTTCCCAGCATCTGTAACTCTGGCACAATCTTTCCAAAGATTGTCTGTGCTTTGTTACAGAAATCCGAGCTGGCTATCCAAGACGTCTTTCACCTTCTTCTTCTTTGTATACTTCTTATCCTTATCCTCTTCTCGTCCTCTTATCGACTATACAGTGCGCTAAGCCAATGCCGATGGAGAAGAAACCGCAAGCTACTTCGCACGTACTTCTGGCTTCTACTCAAGCCATTGGATATCCATACCTGGCCATTGATGCTATGCTAACTGACCATGATGCTGTATCAAATTACCTCTCTAACCTTTACAGTATCGCAGAAGCAGAATAGTCCAGTGAACCAAGATAAATAAAGATAAATAATCTTGTGTGAATACGATCTATAGTCACGGCAGTTGCACAGTCCACCGAATAAGGATAAATAAAGATAAATAGATGTGGACCTATATTTTATTGGCGCAGCGTGTTAAAGCAGAAGACGTGGATGTGTTGAACAAGCTTCTTATCAGAGCTGGATTGAGTTATCACGATCAAATATTAAGTTCTGACAACTGGCAAAAATTGAATTCAGATAAAGGGACAGTGTAAATGGAATAACAGTGAGAGAGGTGATAGGTTTCTGGTCTCTGGTCAGTGTAAATATGAGGAATCTGTGGTAATGAATAATAGGTTTAATGGGGAAAAAAAATCAGGATTTCATTTGGAACACTAAGGAAATCTGCAGATTTAGAGATTAGACAATTGGATTAATGTTGGGTCACTGGACAGGTCATGTCCAAAGTTTCTTTGCACAGATTTGACAGGTTAAGACTTGGTAAAATATCACATAAAAACAACAACAACAACAACAACATAAGACGACTTCATGTTTTTGACAGGCTGTTCATGTCACTGTTAAGACATGATAATGAAGCTTGTGGGGGGTTGAACTTTCTTGATGTATCTGTCAGACGTGCTCACAGACATACAATAAACCAAGCACTATAGTCACTGTGCTCATTTCCACAGTAAAGCTTTCTGTTTGTCGCACGTTCCCGTGGAACTCGAGGCGCCCGGCGCTGAGATCGTGCTAGACACGAAACTCTGATTGGTAGCTCCAAATCTTCAAATACCTTCGTTGCGAAGTCTAGCGCACAATTTATGTCAAACGTAGAGTACAGTATTTAGGAACAAATACTGAGGTAAACAAGTTAAGAGAAAAAGGAGGCACGCAGGTGTGTGTATGTCATTAGTTGTGTGTGGCATGTCAAGTTCTGGGGGTATCTGCTCTGAGTTTGTGGTTATGCAAATCGACATGTTTGTGCAGATGCGAGCAGAGGGAGAAGGTATAACGGGCAGCACTGCTGTTCTGCGTTATAGTGTGTAAGGTAAGGCGTTTCAAATGATTACTCTCCACACTGTTTCTCCAAAGTGCAAAGTGGAGGCAAACCATGAGAGTATAGACAGTATACTGACTGTATATATATATATTCAGTTTCTGACCACCTCGGATTCAGTTCTCAACACAGTTTGACTAGAAAAATGTGTCTCAGTACTCGGCACACTTACTTAAACTTGTATGAGTCGAGCCTTCGTTGCTCGTTTCAGCCGAAACTCAATTATTGATTCATGATTCATGATACATGATTCACTACACAGTGATTCAGGTTAACAATAACACTCACAGCAGATATCTGTTATTTTTATTGCGTTATTTTTACATACAGTACTGTATTCTTAGTGCAAATATGTCCCCATGGGTCCTAAAAAGGTTAGTATTGACAGCCAACCGAAAGGAAAACAGGAACTGAATGCTCCAGAACACAGGCTGCAGTTGGCTTAGCAGCTATGCTAGTGCCCAGAAGTTCATTCATAGAGTGTTTTGCTTTTACTTTTCACTTTCAATCCATTAATCACTAAATTACATGAGATTTTTCTACATTTTATTATAAAATGAGCTTTTAATGATTTTGGCCAACTGTGCATTAATGTTAATGTTTTAAACAGCAACTTACTTATCATAATATCCATTTCATATCTCTGCTATGATACAGACCACTTTATGAAACACTCGTTACACTCCTCAGTTGATGATACATTTAACTTAATTAATTTTTGGTTGTTGACAAGCTGTCTGGAACAAATTAATGACGAGAACACAGGTACCAATGTGTGTGTGTGTGTATATATAGATAGATAGATAGATAGACAGATAGATAGATAGATAGATAGACAGGCATAGATACAGATAAGATATACAAAGCTCTCTGACAGAACTTCACAGCCCATGTGTAGAAACTAATTGAGTGAAAGAAATCTGCTGTTTAAGGGTGAACTGGGTTGTGCGAAGCAGTGAAACAATTGTTTTCTGTCTGCCTGGGGCTATGTATCCTTTATTCCGACTCTTTCTTCTGTCTGCTGGCACTCATTTTATCTCTCTCTCTCTCTGCTTGTGCTTTTGTCTTTTAGATTCATGTTCCTTATTTACTCCCTAAACTTTATTTTCTCTATTCATGTGCTCTTTATTTTTAAACATTTTTTTCTCTCTCCCTTTATTTGACTCATTTGCTGCGGCATCAGCCGTTATTCTGATTTGATTACGTCGTAATGTGTTAGACGCTCACTTTGGTTTGGACAGTATGTGGCATGTTTTTGAGTACTTCGAAGAAATGCTAGGACGCGCTTTTCTCAGAGGCGCCTTCCCAGCGAGCAATCTGCACGCGTTTGCGAGGGTATTAGCGAATGCATGCGAGCGTGACCTGAAATGTTTGCATGTTGTGCCACAGAAACGTCGAGCGAGAAAAGCAACTCAATTTCCAGCTTATGGGACAAAGGCTTGCCCAGATCACATGACCTGTATGTTAATACGTTCAGTAAGGCTCAGATATTTGTAGTGGAACATACTTGCATACGGGACTGTGGTGGCCTAGTGGTTAAGGTACTGGACTATGGATAAGAAGGTCCAGGGTTCAAATCCCACCTCTGCCAAGCTGCCACTGTTGGGTCCTTGAGCAAGGCCCTTAACCCACAACTGCTTGGATTGTAAGACTGTACCAATTGTAAGTCGCTCTGGATAAGGGCGTCTGCTAAATGCTGTAAATGTAAATGTCAATGTACTGCACTCTGTCAAGAGTGTCTAAAGTATGCAGACAACGCTTGTCTGTCATGTGGTGCACAAAAACGAAGCAAACAGCCATGCCCTGTTCATAGATATAGCATAGACGTACAGGAATGATTCATAGTGATGAGTACAGTGACTGCTGAACATCATAGGCTGGTCTAGCACTCAATGTTAGGGGAGACCACACGTAATGTACGCAGCACCAACCGGCCAACTCTCGCACTTACGCACGCACATGCACACCACGCATGAACACACACCCACTGTATTACACAAGTTACACACCGGTACGTCAATACTGGAAGACCACACAAACACTATGAAGGATAAGAGAGGTTTTGGCCTAAGGCCAGGTATGATCTCAATGCCTCCTTTAGCAGCCCTTGCAGGAAAGAGTGGAGTATCGATCCGGTCTCAAGGCATAGCCTGCGTAATTGTGTGTGCGCGCCTGCCTATGCACGGGAGACACACAAACCAAGATTTCCAACTCCTCGTTTTAAAATGGATTATTCAGCAGGAATACTATATGAGGTAAGAACAATATAAGAAGACAAATGAAGACGGTCCAGTGAAAGCAACCAAAGGCTGAGCAGAGTAGGCAATGAATCCAGGAGCGATTCGGTTCACGCATTCCTCAGCCCCGTGTACGTCCCTTGACTTTCTAACGATTGCCTCTTTTGTTGAGGAAATCAAGCAGGCAATCAGCCTCTCCTTATCGACCTCGCATTCAGCCGCACAAGTCGGATGGACAAAGTGCAGCCTTCGATATCAAACGGTGCCAAGTCATAGGATAACCAAAGCTGATCACTGACGCTACGCTTATTGACTCTTACGCTGTACCGAATTACCTCTCTAACCTTTACATGGTCAATAATGCAGAAGGTGCACAGTCCACCGAGCACAGATAAATAATCTATAGGCGCATCGCGGGGCTAGGCAGCAGATGATAGCGCGCCTATCAACAGAGTTTCCCATCACCGTCCGATTGATTTATCCTGATCAATTGTTGAGTCCTGGGTAATGGGAATAAGATAAGAATGAGACAGGTAATAGGTTTGGTTGCACACGGCACATTAGCAAATCTATGGTGAATACAAACATGATGCTTCAGTGCCAAACTTGCTGAAGAGCTTTGCCAGTTTGTCTAAGGACGAGAAGTAGAGGTGCACACTGCACAATTTTACTCGTACACAACCTCATTGATAAGTGTCTATGGCTGCGTTTACAACCAGCCTAACCATCTGTTAATATCTGGGTTAACAGCTGAATCAGAATAGAAAGTATCTGTCTATAACTCAAACGAGTTTTGGGTTGGGTTGTTTATTTATTTAATGTAGCTTTTGGGACATGAACGAGGTTTCGTCGATGCTAGTCAGTCCCATTCACACCAGGCCAAGTTAGAACGACCAGTTAACCCAGTGGTTCCCATAGTGGGGGCGGAGCTAATGTGGCAAATAAATGCTGTTACAGAGTAAAACGTTAAGATATATAATGCATGTCACTTGTGATTTGTCACTTCATTTGAATTTGCTCAATAAGAACCTTATTTACAAAAGGGGGCGTGGCAGAAAAAATTTGGGGAATTAACCTGATGCAGGTCTTTGGGGTGCGAGAAGAAACCGGAGCAGCCGGGGTAACACCGGATGGACACAGTGAGAACATGCAAACTCTACACAGGCGCCGTCCGGAGTCAGGATCTCCGGCGCTATAATCCAATTGAAGCCAATACAAATGGAATATCTATCCCATTGAAGGTGTGTAATCCTTTAAATATTCCAGTAAATAGAAAAATATTAGGGCGGTTCATCCCTGGAATGATCCCTGTGTGGAGTTTGTATGTTCTCCCCGTGTCCATGTGGGTTTTCTCCAGGTGCTCCGATTTCCTGCCATATTCCAAAGACATGCATGGTACTTAAAGTGTCCCAGTTGGAGTGAGCTAGTGTGTCTGCATGTGCTCTGTGATGGACTGGCACCCCGTCCAGGGTTGGTTGCAGCCTTGCACCCTGTGCTACCAGTTGTTCTTCCTGTGATTCAAACTTTAAAGCGCTTTAAAACAGGCAGCCGAGTGGATGAGAGAAAAGAACAGAGTAATGATCTGTTCAAACGTATTTAAGCAAATGATCAACAGTGGGGTTCCGTGATGATATGTCTAAGGATGGTGCAATTCTGTCTCTCTCTGTTTAATACGTAGCTACGAAGTGAGCCTCGACTGGATCAGTTACATTTAGTGAGCCTGTGAATGGAGATATTTATCAGATTGTTGAGTTTAGTGTGTATGTAAACAGGGATCTGCAATCAGACTGATGAAAATCTCTGTAAAACCTCCTGCACGTCTATAAACGATGTATGAGGAGGTTCACAGCAGCTCTATCCTGCATACAACCTATATGCATTCAGACTTAGTGTATTAGCAGATGTGTGTTCATATTTTCATGGCCAACGAGTAAAAAAAAGAAGAAGCCAGGGAAAATACGTCAGCCAGTCCTTGGCTGCTCTGTTTTATTTATTTCATTTCATGCCCACAGGTGAATATGAGCCAGAGGTGAATATGAGAAAAAGAAGAGGAGCAAAAAAAATAGAGAAAACAGCAAAGGAGAAAAAGAAATGTGTGAATAAACAGGTAATGACAAACACAAGCTGACAGCCTCGGGTTTTAGTCTGTGGGCATGTTTTTGCCCAGGCCTGGGATTTCCTAGCAGCTCTGATATTAATCCTTCTCTCGGTCTGCACCTCACGCTCACTTTATCTGGCCTTAGGGAGACTCCTCTTATTTCTCCTCTCTCATGCCTAAGACTCTGAGCTTCATACATCTATCTGCCGTGTGTTTCACACTCATTTCAGCTGAGATTGAGAAGAAAGTTGCTGATGGAGAGAGATTAGGGTAGAATTGCTGAAATGCTCACATCTACACAGCATCATCTGGACTAAACCCTCACACGGGCGAAAAACTTTCACTTTGGTGTACTGCACACTCTTTCAGCTTGGAAATGGGTTTGGACACTGTCAGTTTTCTGCCATTACAAATAGACACGTTTTATACAACTATATTGTGGTGTTCTTTTACAATAACCACCCATCCAGCTTTTGTACTCCATAACAAATAAACAAATCATAGATATGGCAAGAAACAATTCTTGTTTATTCGCTGAATATTCTGGATTTATGAAGCATACCTCAAACAAATGAAATGAAATGAATTAATGGCATCATTTTTCCAGATCAAGCGAATAGAGGAAAAAATCTGGTATCAACATGTGATTTGAATAAAGCAATACAAGTTTGAAAGTGCAAATTAATCTACAGTTAACAGGGAGCGCTTACAAACCTTACCAAGCTGTGGAATTGGCTAATTGAAAGAAAATTTGTCTCAAATAAGAGAGTCAATTGAAATAATGGAACAGTCCTTCAAGATGGAATCCCAACATGGAGTTTGGCAAAAGATGTTGGTTGTTCCTGGTCAGTTGTATCGAAACATCAGTGCAAGGACAAAGAAATTGGGAAGGTTATAAAAGGAAAGCATACAGGTAGACTAAGCAATAGCTCAAAACATCAGGATAGAAAACTGATAAAAATGCAGAACAAAACAAATGAAAAATAAATGGCTGGAATCAGGTGTCAGTGTTTGACAGAACTGTAAGATGTCATCTAAATGAAAACCAGCACTATCACCTAAACAGAAGAAAACAAGGTGTTGGGCTGAAGAGAAGCAATCATGGGGTGTGGATGATTGGATGAAAGAGATATTCAGCAATGAAACATGAACCTGCATTGGACACGGAGATGATACTGGCTGGTGCTGTTGTAATGAAATATATAAGCCTGACTGCCTGAAGAAAACAATCAAATATGCCTCTCATTTATGATATGGGGTTACAGGACCAGGGGAGATGGCAGTCATTACCTCAAATGTTAATGCACAGGCATACCATGAAATTTGGACACTTTTCTAATTTCGTCACTAGAAACTAGGTTTGGTGAAGACATTTTTCAGGATGATAATGCATCTTGCTACAAAGCAAAGACATACCAACTGAATGACATGGAGAGCAAACATCTCAATCTGTTTGAAAATTGATGGTGGAAATTTTAAGAAATATTCCATGACAAGGGTCCATTCTGCAAAGCTGGTCTGTCAACTGCTATAAGTTAGAACCATCTTGATGTAGAATATTGTTTTTCATTACTGAGGTCCATGCCTCAAAGAATTAAGGCTGTCAAAAAGCCATTCATTACAGTGATTTAATTTAATTTGTCAGAGGTATGCTTTACGGAGCTAGGCTGCTCAGCTATTAAACCAAAATTGCTTGGTGTCACATTTTTCTGCTGTGGTGATCCCATCGTTTTTGCCAGGGTTTCTATTCTGAGACCAGTTGCTTATTTGTCTTAAGCCATGCATTTGAACAATAATATTTTTAACTGTTCATGGCAGAACACGGCATTTGGAATTATGCAGAATCGAATATATGGATTTCTGTCTCCAGCTAGACCGACAAGGTCACAGTGTCCAGAACGGTTCTGTCAAAAAACAAGGTGGTTCAAAGATCTGTGTTCCCTGCAGTTATGGTGGATGATGAAGAATGATGATGGTCCAATTTCACTCTGTGGGTCGAGCAACGCCTGCCCTTTATGGTTCTTTACTCCCCTCCAGCCTTTTGCGCCCATGCTAATGGGCTTGATTTATTCCTGTTGGTTTAGCCAAGGAGTCTCCAGGCAACCGGAGCAGCTCACACAGCTAAGACACCCCGGTCACACCATCGGTCTCACACACTCGAGGGTCGAGGTGTTGTGTCTGAAATGCTTGTCTACGAGTGATCGCATTGGCAAAGTAAACATGATTTAACCAGACTGAATAGACAAAGAAATAATAACAAATACAGTGGTACTTCGGTTCTCATCATTAATTCGTCCCAGAAGTACCAAAAATGACGAGTACCGAGTATCATAGCGAAGCCTATTACATATTAACCCTTACATTATACTAGAATTGGCCAAAATCATTAACACAAAACTTATTTTATAATGAAGTGTTGAAAAATCTCATGTCATTTAGAGCGTAATGGATTGAAAGTGAAAAGCAAAAGCAAAACACTTACTCTCTTGGTGAACTCAGGGCGCTAGCACAGTTGATAAGCTAACTGCAGTCTGTGATCTGGAGGACTCAGCTCTTGATTTCCTTTCAATTGGCTCTTATAACTAACCATTTTAGGACCCATGGAGGCTTATTTGCACTAAGAAAACAGTACTGTAGATGTAAAAATCAAGAAAAACACGATAAACACAGTGGAGATCTGCACTGAGAACCATTGTGAATCTGAATCACTGAATCACTATGTACTGAATCAGGAATCATGTTTCAGCTGAAACGAGTCTCATGGCTCGACTCATACAAGTTTAAGCAAGTGTGCTGAGTACCAAGCAAACGACAAGAACTGATTCGTAAACATGGCATTAATTTCCACTGCTATGCAGATGATACACAGCTGTACATATCAGCCAAAACTAATGACAGCCTTACAATCAACAAAATCGAGGACTGTGTAAAGGAAATAAAAGATTGGATGTTATTTAATTTTCTCTTACTTAACTCAGATAAAACTGAGGTGCTATTAGTGGGACCCAAGGCTGTGAGAGACAGGTTGGCTACATCTATCCTAAATCTAGATGGCTGTCCAGTATTGCCCCCAGTCCGTCTGTAAAAAACTTAGGGGTCACATTTGAATTCAGATCTCTCTCCTTTGATGCGCACATTAGCAGCATTAGGCACATCACTCGATTCTTTCTTCAATTACGTAATAATCGCTAACTTAGAAATATCCTCTCTTTTAATGATGCAGGAAAAACTTGTTCATGCGTTTATAAACCTCAAGGTTGGATTACTGTAACGCCTTACTTACTTACTGGATGCTCTAGTAAATCTATAAATAAACTTCAGTTAGTTTTTCAGAATGCAGCTGCCCGAGTGCTAACTGAACTAGAAAATTTGATCATATCACTCCTGTTCTATCATCACTGTCACTGGTTACCAGTCAAATTCCGCATTGATTACAAAATACTTCTTATAACTTATAAAGCTCTACATGGCCTGGCCCCACATTATCTGAGTGACCTCTTAGAGTTTTTACAATCCAACTCGTCTACTTCGTTCGCAGGGTGCAGGACTTCTTTTAGTTCCTAGAATTAAAAAGTCACAGCAGGGGGAAAGGCTTTCTCATACATGGCCCCCCAACTATGGAATAAACTTTCCCACTTTCGTTCGAGATTTTCAGACACCCTCCAAAGTTTAGTCTATAGGCTAAAGACATACTTATTTACGCAGGCTTTTGACTAGATTTAGACCAGGTTGCATGTTTTGGGTTGCTGGGGCCGGAGTCTGGTATTCATGTCTGGCCTGCCTGCCTTGTCCGCTAGCCGGGAGTGTCGAGTTGGGCGGTCTGGGCTGAACTAGGCTCGGTCCCTCGTGATCTTGACTCATTGCATCCTTGCCTTAGAATAAGGGCAGAGCTGGGGTTTCATAGTCAAAGAGTCTTATGGTGATCAGAGACGTTAGGTTTGCTGTCTTCTGCCGCTCGTGGGGTTTGCCAATGTCTCATGTGATCCCTCTTGGCTGTGTTTTCCTACCAGTTTCTCCTCTCTTTCTAGCTTTCTAGCTATGCTGGCTATAAGCTAATGCTGCCGGGGTCTCTCATGCTACACTTGGCATCAGTGATTGACATGGCATCAGTGATTGTTAATAACACTGTGCTCTTAATCAATAACTAATTACATTTTCTGTTTTTCTCTCCGAGCTGTGTTTACGGCAGTTCCGGCCCCACACATGATGTACATCTGATGGAGCTCCCACTGTGCATAATTCACATTTATTTCGACCATGACTCCATTGACTTTTAGTTTCGCTCTTCGATTTATCATCATACCCGAGCCACTTAATGTCGATGTGCATACTTCACATTCTATTCAAACTTTGACTCCATGACTTTAGTTTTCGCTCTTAGATTTATCATCTTACGCCGCCCAAGGAGGTTGGGTCCCCTTTTTGAGTCTTGGTCCTCCCAAGGTTTCTTCCTAGAACTAGGGAGTTTTTCCTTGCCACTGTCGCCCTAGGCTTGCTCAATTTGAGATTGGACGTAGTTATTAGGAGATAATCTAAACTTGTAAAGTTGCTTTGAGACAGTGCTCCATTGTAAAAAGCGCTATATAAATAAATCTGACTTGACTTGACTTGACTTGACACATTTGTCTAGTCAAAATGCGTCGAGAACAGAATTCGATGAGATACAAGGTGGTGGAGAACAAAGGTACCACTGTATATATATTTGACCAAAATATACTGGCTAGGCCACTCCAGGACCTTGAAATGCTATTTACGGAGCCACTCCTCTGTTGCCCGAGCGGTGTGTTTGAGATCATTGTCATGCTGGAAGACCCAGCCACGTTCCATCTGCAATGGTCTCACTGATGGAAGGAGGTTTTATCTTAAAATCTCACGATACATGGCCCCGGTCATTCTTCCCTTAACACGGATCAGTCATCCTGTCCCCTTTGCAAAAAAAACAACCCCAAAGCATAATGTTTCCACCCCCATGCTTCACAGTAGGTATGGTGTTCTTGGGATGCAAATCAGCATTCTTCTTCCTCCAAACACGAGTTGAGATTTTACCAAAAAGCTCTGATATTATACCACATGATATTCACCCAATCATCTTCTGGATCATCCATATGCTCTCTGACAAACTTCAGACGGGCCTGGACATGTACTGACTTAAGCAGGGGGACACGCCTGGCACTGCAGGATCTGAGTCTCTCTCGGCGTAGTGTGTTACTGATGGTAGCCTTTGTTACTTTGGTCCCAGCTCTCTGCAGGTCATTCATTCATCAGGTCCCTCCGTGTAGTTCTGGGATTTTTGCTCACCGTTCTCATGATCATTTTGACCCCACGGGATGAGATCTTGCGTGGGGCCCCAGATCGAGGGAGATTATCAATGGTCTTGTATGGCTTACAATTGCTCCCACAGTTGATTTATTCACACCAACCTGCTTGCCTATTGTAGATTCACTCTTCCCAGCCTGGTGCAGGTCTACAATTTTCTTCCTGGTGTCCATCGACAGCTCTTTGGTTGGTTTGCTATGGTTTGAGTTTGGAGTCTGACTGTTTGAGGCTGTGGACAGGTGTCTTTTATACAGATAACGAGGTCAAACAGGTTCCATTAATACAGGTAACGAGTGGAGGACAGAAGAGCTTCTTAAAGAAGAAGTTACAGGTATGTGAGAGCCAGAAATGTTGCTTGTTTGTGGGTGACCAAATACTTATTTTCCACCATGATTTACAATTAAATTCTTTAAATATATATATATATATATATATATATATATATACACACACACTATATTGCAAACCAAGTACAGCCCTTCATAGCAAGGGTACTCCTAAAGTTCTCTCTCAGCAGAATAATCATGGAATGATTTGAGGAACATGTCATTGGACACCTTTGGGATGTACTGGACAATCAAGTTCTCACAACTTACAGGACTTAAAAGACCTGTGGCTAAGAGCTTGATGTCAGATACCACTTCAGAGGTCTTTCGGAGTCCACGCCTTGATGAGTCAGAGTCTTGGCAGCACAGTGGGGCCTACACAATATCAGGCAGGTGCTTTTACTATTATGGCTGATTGGTGTACAAATTAGTACTGATTACATTTGAAGCTGATTTCTTGATGGTGACATTACTGTCTAAACCCCATTACTATGAACCAATCGCATTCAGATTAAGACCAGAGGATGACAGGGTACTTTGGAAGTTCTACCCATTAAAAAGCAAGCCAGGTTAATTGCCTGGCCTGTTAGCTCTCGTAAATTTTGAAAGTAATTAAAAAAAAAACAACAACAGAGAGAATGAGAATATAATGATGTTAATTAACTTGCGCAAGTTTATTTGCTGTAAACTTGCTTCATGTCTCCCAGGCTGTAAGTAACCTAAGTTTCTTCATGGTGTTTGAACGCAGGTAGGTGGGTACTTAGGCAGGACGCTTACGTTCAAAAAAGTAATTATTAACAAGCAATAAGAAATATTCTTCTAGGGTTGGACTAGAGCTCCTTTGTATGGAGAGAGGGGAGATGACATGGTTTGAGATTTTCACAAAGATCCCTGGTTTGCTCCCACTCGAAGACTTACAGGCACATTCCATCTAGATAGAGAACCAGGGGCAGACCCAGGACCCACTGGAGGCACTGTGGAGGCACTCACCGGCAAGAGTCGAAAGTTGTTTAACCATCATGTTAGTTCTAACTCCGGTTCACCACAACTGCACACTATGTACTGCATCCTGTCAGATAAATAACACCAACATAAAGAGTGCACAAACTTCCCATCCTATTTAGTATCACATTATGTAGTTTGGGACTCCAGTCCGATGATGTTCTGGTTCATATCAAGCACTTCTGTAGGTCGCTCTGGGGAGTCTGCCAAAGACCATAAATGTTAATGCTTTTTGACAAGTTTGGAAACTATTAAACAAATCACCGTTCATATCCTCATTACGTATATGTCAGGACGCTAAAGATCAACCTATAGACAAATAAAATACAAAGAGCGCTTAGTGCTCTTCAGCAGGGAAGACCACTTCCAGCCCCATCTCCCGAAATCAAATTTCTCCTTCTCACCATTCATAAGCAAACAGACCCCTGATGCTCTGCTCAGCCAATTCACATGACTATTAAACTCTGGTTAACTTTATTACCTCAGAACTTCTCAACGGTCAAACTACCAGCCTAATATAATTACTTCCTCCTATTACTTGGCCTACTGCTTCCAAGGATTCTGTTGTTACATCAGAGCTGCCAGAGGGTCTAGTAAACAGAAAGCGATACAACCCGAGCTCTTTAACTGCTCAAAGAGAAAATGAATATTGCGCCAGGAACAAAAGCATACCACTAAGCTTGAAAGGGTCTCAGTTACTCGATTTTCATGCTTCACTGAGTGCTCTTGTAAGCAAAAGTGGAGGTCAATAACAGCAACAAAACACGAGGCTTTATACTTTTTTACTATGGCTATTTAAACTCGTCCATCCGTCTCCTCCTCTTCCTGTGTCTACCCAAACAAAGCCATAGTCTTTTGTGTTTTAGTCCTTCCTCGGAGAAAACAGTCTGCCTTAAAACTGATTGAATTTTGCTAATGCTTACGCTCTTTTAAATTGTAAACAACAAAACACAAAAAACCCCACAATTTATAGCTGATTTAGATTTAAAAAGAAGAACAATGGTCCCTATTGTATCTGACCTTGTGCGATGGGACAAGGGAACGACATTTATTACATTTACATTGACAGCATTTAGCAGACGCCCTTATCCAGAGCGACTTACGATTGGTACAATCTTACAATCCAAGCAATTGTGGGTTAAGGGTCTTGCTCAAGGACCCAACAGTGGCAGCTTGGCAGAGGTGGGATTTGAACCCTGGACCTTCTTGTCCAGAGTCCAGTACCTTACCCACTAGGCTACCACAGTCCTTATTAACGTTACGAATTAGAAATATCAAAAGTGATTTATTACAAGTCAGCATCTAATATAGAAAGGTTTAAGTTCCTTCTAGAGCTGTTTCACAAAAGACACTAAAAGGCCAAAAGTCTGTAGAAACCCGCTAGCCACACCCCCTGCTGAAGATATCAGTAGCTGTGGCCTATTCACAAGACAGTGTTATTTAAAGGTTCCACTATTTGGTTGGGGTGCCCAACAACACTGCAGAGTATCCCCCAAAGTTAAACAGTCCCACAATGCACTGCGATGGGTAGTGTCCTAGAGGACCCCATAATGCACTGTGGGTAAGCGGAGTGTAGAACACAACAACCAACAATCTATTTTTATCAAGCTCTTTTATTAGCAATGGCATGTGCAGCGGTTATCTCATGTGTCAGTCATGATAACCCGTGCAGTTTCTGCATAGTGACGGTTTGATCTTCAGCGTGTTTAAGTGGCGGAATCTTTCGCATAGTAACAGTAATAGTTATAAGCTAGTGCCAGAAATCGTTCACTACCCCCATATATGACAGTGTGCTACATAGTGTTCCAGATTATTTAAGGTAAGGAATATTAAACAGGGAACAGCTTCGGACACAGCAAGTGACTTTTAATATAGCAATGCTCTTGTGGGTGAATGGAACACCATCCTTTGCAACCCAGCGTTATAAATAGCTACACCTACAGAATTGTTTTCATTCAGGTGTTGAATATTGATTAAAAGAAGAAAGATTGAGCCACTAACACATGTACAAATGAACCCCGTGTGGACATTTGCCTAATGAGCTCCAGGTGGAACCGAGCCTAACCAGGTCACCTTAAAAACATCCGTAAGTCATAGCTAAGACAACTACAGGAAAAGACCCCATTTAATCAGCTCTGTGTGCATTCCATAAGTTAACACACTTACAATCTCCATACAGGCAGCTCTTGTACTCATATTGCCAGCCTCTATGTAGTGGGGCTATCTATCTCACAATATGTAAGACAGTAGAGGAGATGTTGGGATCCATGTAGTTCATCCAACCCTTAAGCATGTTTTGCTCTGGATAGGTCACTGTAGGTCAAAGATAGTGGTGCGGGACACGTTTCCTATGCAGGCTGAAATGCTGAGGAGGATGAGTAAGCAACGGACGTCTTTTGCGATCAACAAGCCGAGTGTTGATTTGTGTCACAATGTTCTGTAGCACGATCTACGATTGTACTCTTTCCATTTCTGGCTCAGGTTTAGAAGTGAGTGGGCATGAGCTGAATTATGTCAAGTTTTCTCATTGAATGGAGCCTTCAAAAAGCTTTTACGATTAGTTGCCACCGTTTGAGTTCGCTTTCTGTCATTGTTCAGAGTTGAGTATACTGCAAAGCTTGCAGATATGTTGACAATGCCTGAGAAAGTTTTCAGATTTCCTGCCATTACTCGTTAACGTTCCTATATTACAGGGCCTACATGAACAGAAAGAGCCTTCCTGGCTATGTTGATGAGCCATATTGATTAGCTCTGGCTCAGCACAAAGCTTTTCCACTCTCAGGTAGGAGTCATGTAGGAAATATTCTACTTTTTTGTTTATTTTTCTGTTCTCACAGTTTAAACCTGCTTGTTTATGCTCAGCAACTGTCCCTGGAGAACAGAGGGCATGGAACAAAACACTGAGGGGATGATCCCCAAACCGACAGATGATTATGTATTGGGTTTATGTTGGCACCGATAAACAACGCTGTTCCCACACCGAACCGAACACTAAATCAAATGTTTGGAATTATTTAGATTTAAACAGAAGCTGCACTGCAGCAACAACAACTTTTCTTTATTCGGACCAGACCATGTCACCACAAGGACCAAACTGTCCCATAATATCTGTTCTAATAACTCACCCACGCTTCTACATTCATACACAAGCCTACCAATATTTACACATACACACAGCTTCCTTTGCTTCCACTTACTGAGATGCAGTCCTACTCTTGCATAAACATGCAGTCGCATTAAGAGCCCTTCTTTTTAATTTCCACTATGAGAGAACTTTCCTCTCCTACAGAATTCAATACTGGCTTTGGGTTCTGTAATAATGATCAGTGCTGGAAGAAGACTTCACTTGCTCCGGCTAAGGCAGTGGGGGAATATTAAATGAGGCAGGAAGTAACTGTAGAGCCAGAGCACCAGAGGAACCGAGCAAGGTTTCAAGTGGATGTCAGAATTTCTTCATATCCACTACCCAGTAGTCAGGAGAGTTTGAAGCTGGTTTTCTTCATTCGGACCGAAGACGAACGCTGTCTTTCTGTCTGCGTGTGTACGTGTTTGAATGCCGCATCGCTCGCTCTGTTCTTACCTCTACCCCCTGCACTTTCAGCTTCATGTGATCCTCCCGCGTGGTCTTGCCATCTTTCCTCTTCTTCCAGCAGTAGCCGTCTTTTCTGTACTTCACCTTCTTCCTGTTGTACAGTATCATAGACCCATTCTGCGGCCTGCAATAAGAGGAGAGGTGAGCGGAGTTAGAAAGCACAGCTGACAGGTCCCTGTGTTCCTTCAGCGTGTACCCCGCGAACGCCTGCCATTCACAAGCTCAAACACCTGAATGCACAAAACCCATTCCTTTTCATACAAGACACTGTAAATGCCTTTCATATAATATGACATTGTGCAGTTTGAAGTGACAAAACTAACCACTCAATGCGCAAAAACGCAATTCAGGACACGGTGGACCGCACACACGGTCGCTTCGAACAGTTATTGCGAATGAACGGCGCATTTGTCTCATAACTGCTTATCAGTGGCATAAGCAGGAATGATGGACTATTCTCCAGACCTTTGTATTACAGGCATTAATGTCTCCATTGGGCCTCTTTATCTGCTACATCAATTCCCATTTGTATCGGGGCTTTATTGCGTGCCTCTCCATCAATGTTTTATAGCATTCTTCTAAAGCGACTTTTTTCTTCCGTCACAGAGTCAGACTGAACCAGTCACGATGTCAAAGTCCTAGTCTGGTTGGGCTGACAGCTCGTAAGAAGGTGTGTCAGGGAGTCTAGTTCTTGCTATTTTTGCCCAGTGTTGTGTTGTTGTTTCTTTGCTCGTGCAAACTGCCAAAACGTGTCGTGTGCTTTGTTGACAGTGAGTTGGATTAAATGTCTAAAAACCTCCAGGGTGAGTGAGTTAGAAGCATCTCTGAAAAGAGAAAGGAACCACAATGTTTTGTGTGAGCTCTGGAAAAATATATACCCCCCCTCTTATTTAAGATGAAGGTGAGCATTTTGGAATTGAACGCAGCAGCTTTAATATTGTAACAGGGCTATTTATTGTCCCAGTGTGAAAGCTACTCGCTCAGCTCCTTTTCCTCCTGACCTGTGGGGAAGCCATTTTCTTTTTTAATTGAAGGCAGTTTGTTCCACGGAAAGAAAACAATAAGGGAAGCACTTTAACTGGGGCTTGTAAGGCATGCCCCAAGCACATTCACAGCAGCAAGCGTGAAATTGTCTCTGCTCTCCGCTATGCCTCTGTGTACTCAAGCGATCCAATTAATCTTATCAGAATTATACATATTTATACATGGAGAGTAAGATGGAGAAACGGACCCTAACCGCTTCGTTATCGGACTCGGACGACAAAAGCCTCCTTCTGTCTCGGCGACTTAATATACCAAGCCAAAGTGGAAAAGTATGTCCCGGCAAAGATATGTGTTTTTGGGACATTCTTCTTATCTGCAACGCAGTTCATGTTTGAGTTATAATATGAATATTATAAATATCAGTGTGTAGCTTTAATGGCTATGCTCATGGTGTGATGAATAATGAATGACCATGGCATGCTTTTTAATGCGTATGCAAGATATAGAGCCTAGAACAAAGAAGCTTTAGTAGCAAAATGCACACAGTGACTGTACTGTAATTAAGTTATAAGGCATCTTAATCCAGGAACCAGAGTCCGCATGAAGAATAATAGTACAACAGTTGTAAAATACACTATATAGACAATAGTTTGTGGACACCCCTTTTAATTATTGAGCTCTGCTATTTCACAGCTTCTTGTAACACATTCATAATATATAAGTGTACATTTCTGGAGTCTCCATAGACAAACAGTGGCAGCAGAATGGGTTGTACCGATACCCCAGTGACTCTCAATATGACACTTTTATAGTTTTCCACTTGCAACAAGTCAGTTCATCAACTTTCTGCCTTAAACATAGTCCATAGAGAATTGGTTTGCCAACTATGATTGAGAACTTGGCTGGCTTGCACAGAACATTGGCCTGAACTCAATCAGATGCCTCAAAATTGGACTGGAATGCCAAAAGTGAGCCACTATCTAGTGGAAAGCCCTCTGAGAAGAACAAAGGCTGCTGTAGCAACAAATGTGGGGCCAAACTCCATACTAATACCCATGTTTTGAATGGCATTTTTGGGTATACATTGTACCTATCTAATCATGAGGATACAGTGGTGCTTGAAAGTTTGTGAGTCCTTTAGAATTTTCTATATTTCTGCATAAATATGACCTAAAACATCATCAGATTTTCACACAAGTCCTAAAAGTAGATAAAGAGAACCCAGTTAAACAAATGAGACAAAAATATTATACTTGGTCATTTATTTATTGAGGAAAATTACGCAACTAAATGTTTCTCCAAACAGAACGCTTTTCTTTTAAACCAAAAAGTTTTATTTAGGTCTGATCTGTCCACAAAACATTCTTCCAGTAGCCTTCTGGCTTGTCCACATGATCTTTAACAAACTGCAGACGAGCAGCAATGTTCTTTTTGGAGAGCAGTGGCTTTCTCCTTGTAACCCTGCCATTCACACCATTGTTGTTCAGTGTTCTTCTGATGGTGGACTCATGAACATTAACATTAGCCAATGTGAGAGAGGCCTTCAGTTGGTTAGAAGTTACCCCTGGGTCCTTTCCTCCATTTGTACACAATCTGTCTGACTGTGGAGTCCAAACTCTTTAGAGATGGTTTTGTAACCTTTTCCAGCCTGATGAGCATCAAAAACTCTTTTTCTGAGGTCCTCAGAAATCTCCTTTGTTCGTACCATGATACACTTCCACAAACATGTGTTGTGAAGAGCAGACTTTGATAGATCCCTGTTCTTTAAGGGTGCCCACTCACACCTGATTGTCATCCCATTGATTGAAATCACCTGACTCTAATTTCACCTTCAAATGAACTGCTAATCCTAGAGGTTCACATACTTTTGCCACTCACTAATATGTAATATTGGATCATTTTCCTCAATAAATAAATGACCAAGTATAATATTTTTGTCTCATTTATTTAACTGGGTTCTTTTTATCTACTTTTAGGACTTGTGTGAAAATCTGATGATGTTTTAGGTCATATTTTGCAGAAATATATAAATTTCTAAAGGGTTCACAAACTTTCAAGCACCACTGTATAACTATGAGGAGTTATTTAAACAGCATGCTTTTGAGTTTAGGGAAACCGTTCAATCATACTGGCATATTGGCATCATATTTATGTTAATGATTTTGCCCAACTGTAGTTTAATGTAAGTGTTTTATTAAGCATGTCTGATATGTATTACGCACTACAATATTCTCCTGCATTCAGCAGTGTGTGACGTAGGGAGTCACATGGCGGGAGTGATGAACGCTGGGAAATGAAGATATACTATATAAAACTCCTTGTTTTAAGATAAATTCAATATAGAATGGATGTATAGGAACAAATCCCCATCGTAAATCAGGGACTACCTGTATACAATTATTATGGGTGCAAAGCAAAATGTAATAATAGACTGAAAGCAGGAACTGATGATATTATAACAACAGCACTGCATCTTTGCTACCTCTTGGTGTTTATCTTGGTGACTATACATATGCTCATCACACAAGTCGTATATTCCACACATTTGGTAAAAAGGCTAGAACTTCTTCAATGGACAGCTTTACATTTTATTCATGACCAAATAATGACACATATAGGCCTGATTGCGTAATAGGAATGAAAGAACATACCAGACTTCAGATGAAGCCAAAAAGTCTGGCATAAGGACGCACAATTGAAGTCTAGTAGCTTTGGTACATGTACAAGGTTCGTAGTAAGGCATAGCAGTTGGCAGGACAACATTAGAACAAGTGTATTGAAGCATATTGTATTATATGAGTCCAATACTTTGTATGTGTTATGTAACAATAGCTGCCTGCTTTTGAGCTTCACTGGGAGTTTGTGATAGAAATGTGGGTTTTTTGGCCTTGGTGTTGGACTAGATAAACGCAGGAAATGTAAATGCCTGCCTTGATAAAATCTCTGGGATGAAAAGCGAAAACATGACACAGAAGCAGATCAAGTATTAATTGAATTGCAGTTGCAACCAATAGTCATAGCAACTATTCAGAGCAACACCGATACTGGGTTTTGAAAAGGATTGAAGTTCTAATTCCAGTAGACGTTCTGTGTCCATTCACCTCTCAGATCACCTTGCCCTGTGATTTCAATGTGGCGACCTTAACGACAGCTTCTAAAAAATATGTTGCGTACTCGCCCACTTCAACGCCATTAATCCTGCATATCAATCAATCGCGCATTTACAACAACGATGGCCTGTTTATGTGTCACCATTATAGGTCACAAAGCACACACCACACTAGCAGTGAAAATTATATATGATGCAAGTCTGCTGGTATGTGCATGTAATTAAAGTGTAGCTGCGATTTGATCTGGACTGTCAGCACAACGGCAGGAACGGATGACACAAGTTCATCTTTGTCGGGGCGTTTTATCAAGCTGTGCTCCCTCTCGTATCTCCTGACAGGGAGTACTATAAATGTAAATATACAGTCATCTCCAGAATAGGTATTCATCTTGGACTCTGACATTATACAATACGTGAGGCTCATGTAGGTCCTGACAAATATGAGGGGAAAAAAATCAATCTACATGGTGTTTTTCTCACCTTGCCTCAGAGGGGCAGGGGTGCATGTGCTTTCTTGCTTGATTGACTGTGTAAGCTCGGGCTCCCGTGTGTTGTCTTTGCTGGAGATGGCAGAACGGGTCAAACTTCCAGTTTCCTGAGGGTTTGATTTTCTCCAAACAAGTAAACCGATGTCCCCCGTGGAGCTTATCTGGATGAAGGACGTCACAGCGGGTTTGAAAGCGTATAAATAAAGGCCTTTCTCTGGTGCTACCAGGGCACGAGTGGATTAGAAATAGGGTGTTAGTGTCAGCGAGCCTGGAAGGGGAGCAGCCAGATACTAGTCGCTTATCTCCCAAAACCAGAGAGCACCATGTTGCCAGGGATCAATAAAGTGACCAGGGGCTCCTCTAAAACACACGGCGTACTCGGCCCGAGGCTCGTCAGTAATGGCGGCTCCCAGAGGCTACGAAAAAAGGCAACGGCATTCAGAGTTGACTCATTGCGCATGGCACTTGCCTGATATGATTGCGTTCCTGATAGACTCAATTTATGGATCTCTACCCAGGGGGTTGGAGGTCAGTACTGAATGTGGCATTCAGAGTCACAGTGCCAGCCGTTATGGAAATCTGAACGCTCTGGCTTGGGGGTCCTTGGAAATTGTCAAACTGGGTGTGGGTGTGTGTGTCAAGAGTGCATTATTAAGAATGCACAAGAACAAGTCGTCATTGTCCCCCCTGCCAAAACATGAAGACTCAACATGTTTTGGTGCTTGGAATATTTCGGTTTTGTTTTGTTTGCCTTCGGGTGCCAAAATGCCCTATTTATGGGATGAAAGGCACAGCTAACTTTCAGAACAGTAATAAATAAATAGTTTACTTGTAGTCGGATAGAAAAACTGTTTCTTACAAACCTGCCTCAAAATTGTGCAGGAAAAAAACAGGAATATAAAAGAGTTCCTGACTATTGTTTAGAGAGCTCGTAACACGTAGAACGTTTTGCATTGTGTTCCTCTCCAAAGAGGAGAGTTGAGGAAGGGAAAAACAATTCAATTAAGTACGTTTACATTACATTAATAATCTGATCATAGTTGTATTTCTGCAGTTTATTCAAGTGGCCATGTAAACAGCATTCTCCGATCTAGAAATAAGAGTAAAAAATCTGATAAAGAGAGCTGGATTTTACTCCAGTAATGAGATTACTCATAGCATGTATACCAGTTACCCGATTATAATCGGTATTCTCAGTCCGAACCGGTTGCCAGGTCTACCTATTCTAAAGAATTGGATTTTGTTGGCATTTTTACATTGACTGTGAGGGTTTTTTTCTCTCGCGGGATCTGGTGACCCTGGCATGAAACACGCCATGGAATTAAAGGAAACAAATCGGCTCTGACACTGCAACGCAGTATATACACGAGAAAATGAATATTTTGATTGCTTAATATTAAAGTTTGAAGTTTATTTTGCATATTTCTGCGAGATCATTGGCTGGTTCCAAGGTAGAAAACCGATTACTGCCCCAGTCCTGTAACCCGAAGGTTTCCCATTATCTGAGTGTAAACTCGATCAGATACTTACAAAATCTGATTTTCTGCAGTTATCGGACTATTAAGTGCATGTAAACACACTCATTCGTTTGCTAACCTCACCTGCTGTACAAGGGACTGTTACACAGGTTTAATGAAACTGTTAGAAGCAGCAGCAGGCTATCACTGTCAGTAGTGAGGCCTAGTTTGGCCGTCCATATACTGCACTTATACACGTATATTCCTACGCCTGTGTCCTCCTCCTTCTTCTCCTCAATAATTCAATTGGCACCAAACCCACTGAGAGTCAAATTAATTTTTGCAAGACTGCAGAGTATTAAAAATGAGACTGGTTGAAAAGGACATCATCTTTGAAAGTGAACGGACTATAAACTTCAGTGTATTATTATATGGAAAAAGGACTCTTGCTGAGGACCCTTGATGGAGTTGAGTCTCCTTTTGTAATGTGTCACGCCACCTCAAGAGACGGGACAGCTTTTAATAATCCACCTCAGTCTGCCGATCTGCCTGCCTAATAAGTTTTTTGACGGCTTTATCAACTGCAACATTGTTCACTTTGGCACTTTTTGTGACTCAGTGCGGAAATAAAGAGCTCTATTTAGCTCTACTTAGTCGTGTTTTATCTGGGCATTTCTTTCAACCTGTGCCAGCTTTATATATATCATATCCTAGGCCGTTCATTGGCTCTGCACAATGACTGTGCCCTATTTAGAACCCTTTCTAAATACAGCGCAACACATATTCTTCTCTGGCTGCCTCTCCATTGCCTCAGCTCAGCTCAGCTCAGCTCAGCGTAGGCTCGGTCCATTCCCATTCTCGTCTCATCCCTGTCTCACACTTCTGTAATTTCATATCCATCATTAAAAGGCTCGGGGAGAACGAGGCTCCGCCGGAGCACCCGGCTATAAAAAGCATTCCACAGACGAGTGCCTTGCCTTCCATTTCCATCTCTGTTGTAAATTGCCAATTTCTGGAGGCCTGACATCATTGTTCTCTCGACAAAGAGTGAGGGGAAGACAGCAGCTTATTAACCTAGTCTCAGATGCGCCCACTGTTCAGGTTAATAACCGCAAAGCGAAGCATCCGGGTGCCCGGGGGAGAGCGCGCCGAGAGACTGGCGTTGACGATCATGCGAGAGACAGGCGGCAAAGCCCAGGAGCTGATTGCAATGAAATTAGATTCATCTTTGAAATGATACAAGGGGGCCTCAGATATTTGTCCATTTTATCCCTCAGATGCTTTCTCTCTTTTCTGTCTCGTTCTTGGCTGGACCGTGGTGAAGCCGTAGCGTTCGCTTTCCCACCAAAGTTCTTCTGCTTTCCTTTCCTTGAGTATATGACTACTGAACCTGAAAGTGCATCACGACCACAACGCCACGTCATCCTGTTCTCCACTTTGACTGCCGCAGCACAATGCTACGCTCTTTGGTAGGGGACAGCACTGAGGATTTAAAGGTGGCTTTAAGGCTGCTGGTCTTAACTAAGCAATTTATCTCACAATGCTGGTTGCCTCAGCACTTTGGTCCTCTCTCCCTAAGGAACAACAAGAGAAAAAGTGTGTGACTGACCTGTGGCGAGTGCTGCGCTGCATGAGCCATTGGAGCTGGAAAAGGAATCCAATGGATCAACTCTTATTCGTGTGCACGTGGCGTCGGGGGTGACGCGGTACAAAGCAACGCATGACAGTGATTATTTTTCCTGTGGCGATGTGCTATAATACATCGTAGTTTACATTCTTGGAATCACTTTAGAGTTCCTCTTGTTTCTGAGTGAGACGTATAGATTGTTCCCAAACGATTTACAACGACCTTCCTCTAAGCATTAGCTGTAAGCATTGCTTTGCTATATTCACCCTTTTTAACATTGCATTTTTAACAAATAATTACATACGGATATCCAAACATTGGGTGCCACAAATGTATCAATCCTATTTAAATGACTTCTTATGGGGAAATTTGTTTCCATACAAATTTGACTTTGAACAGCCTTCTGGAACCAATTAAGTTTGAAGTCTGGGGTTTCACTGTAGCAACTTAGCAACGTCTGCTGGCCAGATTTGCCACCAGAACTGCCACCAGAAAAACATTCACTACTAAGTACACTTGTACATTGTAGTTGGTAATAAGTAAAGTACATTTATTTTAGTCAATTAGCAGACACCCTTATCCAGAACGACTTACAACTCTTACAATACAAGCAATTGTGGGTTAAGGGCCGTACTCAAGGAGCCAACAGTAGCAACTTGGCAGAGATGGGATTTGAACCCTAGAAGTACTTGGCATCATGGGGCAATATGGCATCATGGTGTGCCTAAAAAGAGGCAGCCTATAATTCTTTGCTTTGGGACCAAGACAATTGACGTACTCTTAGATTAAGACGTATTGCATATGACTAGCAAAATGTGATGGTGCTTGTCTGTGTTTTCAGGCTTGAATTTTGCCTCCAGGTGAACCTCTTTGAAAGAAGAAAATGGCCATGGCCGGTCATGGCCTCACAGTGTGCACCACTGACACCGCCCAAGGTATCCAAATGGATCAGCTCTCATTCATCAGTGTGCAGTACTGAGCCTCTCCAGCCCACTGACTCAGCACACAGTGTGGCCAATGGGCCAGATATCGACCCATAGCACAAAAGCAGGTGGAGAGGTAGACGAAAAGAATGAAAGCCGGCAACAATGAAAGCAAGAAATAAATCAAGAATGAAAGAAAGACTTTAAGATGGCCTAAGCATTTCTGAGTGAGGGTTTAGTGATGAGTGGCTGGCATTGTTGGCACCGGACCATTTGATGAACAGCTGACACGGATAAACCGGAGCTTTAGAATGACACATGGCGCTGAGATGGAAAGCATCCTTAAACAAATCCCTCCATATCCTATTTATTCCAATGCTAAACCTCAGGGATAGATGACAGCTATATCCTTTTTTAACTGAAGCACCACTTGTCATGAGGTACTTTAGGGTTACTGTACATGACTCATTTGCTCTATACACTACCAGGTTTTTTAAAGTGGTATATACCACTATTAAGACTCTCCTTTCATTTAACCTTCCTTCTTTCCCCAATGTCACAAATGATGAGCCGTGTATCCGAGCGCATGTGGAAAAAAGTCTGTCCCATAAGCTGAGCCTGCCAACCAAACCGAACCAAACTCAGACTGACTTCTTATCAGTGAGCCAAAACTGAGCGTAAAAGGAAACAGCAGCCAACAGTATGAAGAATGAAAGAAAGAGAGATTGGCAGACAATGTCTACAGTATCAGATAGATTTGACACTCGGGTCACTGTGCTGTTGGGAGGCACGCACTCCGATAAATACTGCATCAGCAGTGGGCCGAATCCTCCATGCTCTACCCTATAAGTCCCCCAGGCACAGCAGCCACCAGTGGAAACACTGAATATCAATGACCACTCCACTTTCGCTGTGGTCGTCTCTGCTTTTGCTCCTGTTGACCCCCATTTCCTGTCTCCATCTCCCCACCCAGCGTGAGACCACTTTGGATTCGCTCGCACTCCCCCCCTCTGTTCTTGGCTCATCGTCTCGGACAGATGGCACCGAGCCAGATTACTGTTTCCACCCTGAGAAAAAGGAGTATGGTGATCCTGTCACAACCATAGACTATTAGCAACACTGGTTCCTACAGGGACCTACAAATGTTCTTAATAGAGATAATTAAGCAGTGTAATGTGTGAAAATGAAATTAATTCTACCAAGAGGGCCGACATAAGGTTTAGGAGGAAAATACAAGAAAAGGGGATAGAGTACAGTTAAGTCTGTTTACGGCAAGTGGAATCAAACAGAAACTACAGCACACTGTTTTACAGGAAAATCCCATTAATGAGCACGGTGCTGTTTTAACGGCAAGAAAGCGCGCGAGAAGCTGCTAAGGAGGTGCTAATAATTCTCAGAAAGTGTTTTTTTGTGTGAAAACAGCTCATTTGCATGGGGCAGTTGTACCCTCTGAGGTGGCATTGATGGGATTCACGCTTGTAATTTCTTGATGAAAAGGCAAAACCATAACGTGCCATGGGACCTACAATAACAGCTGACTCTGCAAGTTTTGGGCCCTTTATTTTCTACCGGTGACAAACTGTATGTTATTGGTATTGGTGAAAAATTGCAAATTAGTCTTTCTGGTCTTTCTCCATCAGAGCTCACATCTGAACACTGCCAAAGCATATAAGCCATAAACAAGCTCAACTTTCCCCCTTTTTGTCTCTTTGCAATTCTCATTGTGTACATGGGGGATAACTGCAGCCTCGTAAAGCCCCTGCTTTTTGTCCTGCGGTGTCAGATTTACATCCCTCGTTAAGCCAATGACACCCTCTACCCGTGATGGCTTGTTACTGTGGCTCACTGCCCATTTTAGCTGCAGCAACATGCTATTAAGATTACGCTTCATTAGTGAATATGGGAGGCTGTTTATGCAATTCACTAAAATAGTAGAATGGTCTCATGAGGGTGGCCGGGAGCAGACTGGTTGTTTTTACGAGCAAATAGTTGATTTCATCTGAATTCCATTGCTTTTTTTTTATGAGAGTAATTTGTGTGTGACTCCCGGCCACCTGTTACCCCATGATTCAAAGACTCCTTGTGACTTGTGATAATAAGCTGTACGGAGTTTTGTAGCTATATGCTCTCACTGCCAGTGCACCTAAAAGGGCATCGGAGCTTTGTTGGGACTTTCTCTAAGCCTGTGGTTGCCCTTCAGAGAAATGTTGTATGTGCGGTGCAGTCCCACCGGGATGTGAATGTGTGTGTACGAGAGAGGTGTGCGAGCTGGAAGGGACTGGCGGAATGAGAGTGTTTAAAATAAACTCATTAGCATGGCTTGATGAGGTTCCGAGGGAGTCAAGAGCGTGGATGTGTCAGCGAAGGTGACCTACAGGGTTAATAGCGTGGTAGACACAGAAAGTGACAGCAACCTCAATCTTACTGGCTCGATTGATGGCGTATCTGGTTTGATCTATTTTCAATCTACAACCCATTTTCATCTGTAAGACGCGTTTCCATGTTGTACACTTGCACACTAAGCTTGTAAGGGGATTGTGGGAGCCTAGCGGTTAAGGTTCTGGACTCTGGACCAGAAGGTGCAGGGTTCAAATCCCACCTCTGCCAAGCTGCCACTGTTGGTTCCTTAAGCAAGGCCCTTAACCCACAATTGCTTGGATTGTAAGACTGTACCAATTGTAAGTCGCTCTGGATAAGGGCGTCTGCTAAATGCTGTCAATGTAAGGTTTTAGGGAATGGCAACTGTGCTTTTTGTGATTCTATTACACCTTAAATAGGTTGTGAATTCAACATTAAAGATCTTGTCATCAGTCTGACACAGGTTGGCTGAAACTAGCTGCTTTGGGAGACACAATCCAAAACAAGTACACAATGCCCCCGACATGATGACGCTATCTAGATACAGTTAAAGAGCAGCAGCTTGAAATCAAGGAGTGTTTGATCAAATATTAGAAATACACGTGACTCAGATGGCACAGCGGTCTATTATGGCACTAACCCACCACTGCAGACGACTGGCTGTGTCTGTGGGGTGTAACAGCAACCTTCTGTCTGATCAAGGTGCCACTATAGATAGGGACTGTGGTAGCCTAGCGGGTAAGGTACTGGACTGTGGACAAGAAGGTCCAGGGTTCAATTCCCACCTCTGCCAAGCTGCCACTGTTGGGCAAGACCCTTAACACAATTGCTTGGACTGTAAGACTGTATCAATTGTAAGTCGCTCTGGATAAGGGCGTCTGCTAAATGCTGTAAATGTAAATGTAGATAGTGGATGGATTCAGTGAGCCTGGTCTGTTCCTCTGACATCCATCTTCCAGGTATAAGCAGGACGGGTTGAGTTCAACTAATATACAGTACAATGCAAAAGCGTTTAACAATGGTAGATAAGATATACCATTGTTTTACCATGTATAATTATATCCCTGTGTCTTTATTAGAATGGAACCAGAAAATACCGGAAATATGTAAAAAACAGCTTCTGTAGGCTACAGTGCCAAGTATTTAGTGTAACCTCCCCTTGCTCTTGAGCAGTAGCAGAGTGAGAGTGCACAAGGATTGGAATAAAGATGGAAGATGGAATGGAGCGACAAATACAAGCTTGAAATCTTTGGGTCCAATTGTTGACAGTATGTTGCTAAAACAACAAATCTAACAGTGGCCTAAAACTTTTGAACAGTACTGTAGTTAATCATTATAAATATCGGTGACATAAAATGCTAACCCAGAGTGTAATTATTTGAGGAAGTGGTATTTGAGGATGGAAAAAAAGGAATCCTATTGTTGTCACAGTAATATTGTTAATAGTGATAATTATCACGATACGAAAATCATTTGTCTATGTGTAATAGCCACCCATGCCGCTTACAGGACAGGATTTTCCTTTCCAGCTTACCTTTAGTAGTCAAATCCAGACACCGAAAGCTTAAAAGACATGACTGTTTTACATAACGTTCTTTAAAACAGTCCCAGGATAAAATACTTCGGCTCTCACGAGTACGTCAAAATAGAAACATTACAACGTTAAAGCACCCAGTTTCCCCACAGTTCCTCTCTCTAATGGTTCACAGCTGCTTTGAGGACAGATAATAATGCCATTTGCTTTTCAAACCACTTTCTCTTCAGGTGTTCCCAAGCCACCTTCACGGAAGCCTTAAATGTTAAACTCTTCATTTACCAGCATTTTGTCAGGCACCTCTTCCCTCCAACATCTACTGAGGTATCTGCTTCTTAATGACCTAAGTAACTGAAAAATAGTTCATATTTTTTTACATCCAGATGACCAGCGTCATTGATCAGTTGTTGCAGGTCTATTAGTTTTCCTACTGCTTATTAACAAGTGATCTATCAGCTTTCCATTAACACCTGTAATCTGTCAGAACACATAGAAAATGTGAATAAATTAACCCGGCCAGCGCTCACAGCCCACTTTCCTAACTCCTGTGATTTATTAGAGCACTCATTAGTTGGGCTATTTGTACCCTGAAATGCTTGATTGTGATGCAGGGAGGGCCCGACAAAATCCAATTCATCAATTGCAGCGTTTTGTGATGAACTAATTGCAGATGCCATAGGCATGATTAATATATAATTAATATATAATTAATCACTCTGCATATTCTCCAACTGTCTCGGTTGAACAGGCGTTTTTGCTGGCTGCTCGAGCTCTGTGTCTGGCGTTCTTCATCGTTTTATTTCCGTGTCAGTCGATCGTGTTCGCTTTCACTTCTTCCCTCGCTTTTCCATGCCATGCCTGATCGCTGTTTGCAGCTGTTCAGGGAGAAGGAGTTTGCTCAAACCCGGCGGATCGGTACACAGGTGCATATTTTCGAGTTGGGATGTGGAATGTTTACTCAGTACGAGCCGGCGCCTATGACTGAGTGTTGCATTACAGAGCAGCAGTGTTGTCATACATAATAAGGCAGCGGAGCGCTCAGGGACAGACCCAGGCTCCTCTCTTCTCAGCTCTATCTCAGGCACTGGATGCCTGGGGATTTGACTAATGCAGGTGTGGTTTTACCTGAGGCTAGTATGAGCTGTCTTATTGCGGGGGAAGAGCTCTGCTTTTTACGAATCAATCAATATCTGAGCTGTGATAGATACGGGCTGTGTGGTGTTACACAATTGCTCGTACTGTATATCATATAGGTACCGTCGACTTTATGGTCGTATTTGGAGCCATGATGCCACCACGCTGAGAATATATTATTCCAGTGTTGAATAATGCACAATAACGTCAGGAGGGGTAAAAAAAAAGTTTTCTTCAGGCGGTTGTACATTATTATTCATATAGTAAATCATTGATAGCGCAGAATCGATACAAACAAGACTTGGCGATAGAAAAATGAAGTATTCTTCGACGTAATGTACAAATAACTGTTTCATAAAAAATGACAAACCTCAAAGTAATGCGGGGAAATAAAATGAATTCTGACAGAATCAGGCAACCTTCGAAACTTTCCGTCACCCAAAGGTGCTAAAGGCAAACGTGACTCAGAAACGCCTACCTCCTTCTCCTCCCCTGCTTTCCACTAAGCCTCTCTTAACACATTTCTGTTTCACCTGTGTGAGGTTCTCCAGATAGAGCCACAGAAGCAGAAATGATTGTAATTACTCTTTAATTTATTGACTAATGGATCCGGCCTCCCCTAACAGCTGCAATTGTTCTAATGTCCCAAGCACCCAGACACAGCTCAACTCCTCCTTGGGCACTGTAAGTAAAATAATTTATCATTACAAGCACGTTAAATTGAAACATATAGACCATAACTGCTGTAATTTATATTATTCCCAGTCAGTACTTTCCCCCCTCCCATTCTGAACAAGAAGTACCTGCTTTCAGGTGATCTAGTGCTATTTGTACAGATGCACTATTCTGTTCCTGCCAGCAACTAAGTTGTGTAATTGATACAACCTTTAATGTAAAGTTTGATATAAAGGATTGCAGTCAATGTTTTAGCAAATAAAGATTACGCTTCCATAATTACTGTGCAGAAAAAAGCATGTACACTGCCTTGCTCAAGGTTTCAAATGTGTTAGTATTTGGAATAAACATGTTAATTAAAAATATGCAAAGATTATATGAGTTAAACATTGCCAGTAGCAGCTCTGAGACATAAAAGCTCAGCCGAACTGCTAATCAGATTGTGTACTCGTTGTTCTGGACTTCTCAAAGGCCAACAAAGGGACTAACACTAGCACCGTGTGCCTGCACAAAGTGTTTTACAGAAAACACGCACACTTGTACATCCAACTGTAACGCAAAGCTACTGTAATGGTTTATTTTATGATAGAATAGGTTATGCACAGCTCCTGTATTCCTAAAATTCCTTACGAGTTCGGTTCAAACCCTGGTACGGCTTAACAATGGAATGGACATGAGCAGAAATTGACAGTCGTCCCATCCAGGGAGCACTGTCACCTGCACCCAGTGAATTCTGGGATTGGCACCAGAATAAAATGTGAATGGGTATCATAATATTTTCCAGCATTTGACCTGCTAAAGCTGGCATGGTGGCAATGTGGTTGCCACACTTGTCTCACAGCTCCAGAAATCCCTGGTTAGGTCAGCTGGCGTCTCTATGTGAATGTGCACATAGGTGTGTGTGCCCTGCAATGGATTGGCACCCTGTCTAGGGTTGGTTCCCACACTGTGCTTCCCCATGACCCTGAATTTGGATTCATTAATTATTTGTAATAATAATTCATCTGTTTTTAGAATCTATTATTCTGCATTACACAGTTTATTTTGACACCTAGTTCCCTGTGATATAATTCAATACAATTTCATTGGCGCCTGACTGGAAGTTAAAGGAAATGGCTCTTTGGTGGGCCACAGAGCTCCAGAAATCCGCAGCTGGATTCATCCACTTGGAATTTTCCACAAATTATGTTGACAAAACAAATGCAATGGGAGCAATTGGTAAAAAAAAAAGTTTGATTACCAGTCTAAAATAGTAGAATGAGAATGAAAGCGAATTTTCATAGAGTGTCAAAATCTACCTGACCTGTGACTGTGGCAACTGGCAAGAAGTGACTAAGTGTACGTTCTAGTGCTGTTACACAACGCACAGTGGGTATTTGTGCATTCTTTTTAACTATCAGACGTAATAACGCTCCACAGCTGTGTCCCAAGACAATTAAGTCTCTAAATATCACCTCACAAGAAAATGAATGGAAAGCAAGAAGGCCAGACGTTTTAATGACGAATCCCCTGTTTGATTAGCTCAGTTCACAGGGAGATATTCCGTTGCTGTTAAATCTGTCACTAAATATCTTTTCCTCCATCATACTCTTGTTTCTTTCTGTTTGTTTTGTTTTCTGCTCTCAGTCCACCTCGTTCCCCTCAGCTGTCAGATTGGTGGGCCTGATCAATAGAGTGATGCAGGCTGGTGATTTGAGGACAAAAATGGCTCGTCCCCAGAGGTAGACAATAAGGACACACACATGGCAGTCTCTCCCTCCTTCCACACAAGCTCAGTGCCAAGTAATATACTTATAAGTATCTGAATCAAAAGTCGATGGGGGATTGGAAACTTTTCAAACTCTCAAAGTTTCCAAAAGAGAATCGGAGGTAAAGCAGGGACAGAAAACGATTAAACAACAGAATAAGGAGTCATTTTGAAATGCAAAACACGCTCAACAGTTGTTTATATAATAAATAATATGTGGGGGTTTTAGTGTCCTATACTGAATGCTAAGCCGTAACATAAAAGATATTACACTAGCAATGGCACCGTAAAACAGCATGGAAATCTGTCTTGAATGAGCTTTGAAAAGCATTTTCAAGCCACATAAAGTTTAACATGAGGTGCGCATCTGCCAAGCCTCAAGGTTCTGCATTACGATGCAGCTTCGGTTTAAGCACCAATAGAAACCGCGTAAGCGAGAGAGAAAAAAAGAGCTTTAGAAGAAGAGACAGGAAGCTGGTCCATGCGTGTGTCTTTCAGATGTGAGAAATGTTTTACACTTACCGCGTTTAGCAGACACATTTAATCCAGACAGAATTACAAATGAGCAAAGCAGTTCAGTTTAAGGTTCTAGCTCAAAGGCCCAACAGTGGCAGCTTGGTGGAGTCGGTACTGAAACTGACTGACAACCTTTCGATTATTAGATCGGCGCCTGAATGGCAGAACCACCCCGGGTCGTTTCATAATTCATTTTGTGAAACCCTAACTGAAAGCACAAACTTTCTAGAACTATCTAGAACTGTCTAGGAACTAGACTTTACCTGGACAAAATGAAAAAAGGTATCACTGCAAGTTGTATTCTTGTATAATTGTATCTGAATCTGAGTCCTGATGAGGCAGGTGAGATAAGACTGGCAGTAGTTCACATGGTGCTGCGTATAATACGCCGTACTCTTTTCCTTAAGTAATAGGCATACATGTATATTTATGTATGCAGAATTCTCCTGTAATCCCACTCCTTGACTGCAGGGGGCATCATAACACAGAATCTCCATTTTAGTGTTTGCCTGAAACAACGATTTGAGCTTGCTTAACATCAGCAAAACTATGATGTATGGTGAGGTTATCGATTTCTCAGAGGACAAAGCCATTTTCATTTGAATGTTTTCTTGCTGCCTTAACAATGAGTGAAAGTGGGAAAATGATCAACAATAAAAAATGGACTAATTCCATGGCCTTGTATGTTCTGTCATTTGTGCTAGATTGTGGCCGGAGTAATATGAGAACTGGATTTAAGGCATAATCCTAAAGATATTCCACTACTCGTGAAGCCCTTCAGATAAGTGGCCAAACAATTGCACCACAAATCCATCCCTATTGACTGAGTCCCACTAATCAGTGTTCACAGAATCTCTAATGACTCCTGAACTAAAGGGCTGAGTAAAGTAAGCCCTTGACCAGACCCTGGAGGCAGTCCTTGGCAGTCAGGGTGACCTCACTCCCCATCCTGAGGTTGGTTCAGCTGATGGATGGGAAACATATGGCGGGAAGACCACACTTTTTTGAGTGCTTCCTGCAGCAGGTTCAACCACGAGAAATGAGCAAAGAGTAAAGAAAGGAGCTGAATGACCTAACAGCTTATCCACTCTCATATCTCTCAGAGCACATAATATAATCTGTGTATTCATCACATTAGGGACCTACAACCTTTAGGAACATCTGAGCATCCGGTCTCAGTCTCTGTTCTCCTTGTCTGTTCATACGCACGAATACAGGAGCGTGAAAATGTCATAGGTGGATAAAATGACAGACCTCTACAGGTAGGAACCACACAGAATTGACTTGACAACAAAAATGGCCAGACAGGTAATTCCACCATTTATTAATGGTGCACTCATTTCACATACCGTTCCATTCAGCTTAGGAACTCGGCGCTTACAGTGGATTTAATAAGCGTCCACCCCAAATCAAGGCTTTGTCAGCTTCATGAATTAGCTCAGACTTAATTCAACCACGCTAATTCAAGCCAAGCTGTCATAATTGCCAAAGTATGATACTGGCATGGGGCATTCCACAGCCTAGAATCCATTCTTTGCAGATGAAAGTGCTCCCCGGACATGGTGCCAACCAATCTCAGGGCTTCATATCCATTAAACCCAGCCTGCATGCTGCAAGCCCAGACTGGGGTTTGAACCCAAGTCGTCAGGAAGTGACTGAGCCACAGGAGCTGCATGATATTTACGTGTCATCAGTGGCCCTATGTAAAATAATGTGATTTGCAAAATACTACTGTTATGAGAAACATAAAGCATTGTTGCTCATTTACTATAATGTAGCAGAGCACATATTTACATTTACAGCATTTAGCAGACGCCCTTATCCAGAGCGACTTACAATTGATACAGTCTTGCAATCCAAGCAGTTGTGGCTTAAGGGTCTTGCTCAAGGACCCAACAGTGGCAGCTTGGCAGATGTTGGATTTGAACCCTGGACCTTGTGGTCCAGAGTCCAGTACCTTAACCGCTAAGCCACCACAGTCCCATATGCTATTTCACCTACAACTGGACCCTGTAACGGACTTCTGTTACAAACTACAACATGTTATTAAGTCTTAAAACCGAAGCCTGAATCTGTCATATCCATATAATCCTGCCATATTAAATCTGTCATATTTATATTACCACACCTTGACATATTAATCAAAATGTATCTTCATAAAGTAATGTATCATAATCAGTGCCATTATGGACTTTACTTTGAAAACATGCCTGCACATTTTGCCATAACATTGAAGCTACATAATGGTTATTTGGGATAAAACTGGCATCGTAGGCTAACTGATAGTTTGATGGTCACTACTATGAGATCAAATATTATTAAAAAATGCTGAAAACCTGATATGTCAAATTCATATGAATAACAAGCATCTATGGAATCTGATTCTTGGCTGGTTCAGAGGTACCCTAGTTCAAGACCCGATGACCCAGGTTTGTTCTGACAGTGCCTTCTGGCTGGGCTGAGGATCACAGAGCCATGATTGGGCTGTGCCTGAGGGAGGAGAGGTTGGACGGCTGTGGTATGGACTGAGGCCTCGTTTAGGGTACTTGTAAAATCATGCAGATGCAGGTCAAGAGCTTCAGTTAATGTTCACATCAACCATCAGCAAGGCAAAAATCGGTGTGATGTGACAGCGATCGCGGCGTGGGTGGAATATAACAAAAACTGCTGATCTAAGATTATCACACACGACAGTCTGTACGGAGGTGTAAATTTAATTACACACAAAAATGTGCTCTTCACTAATGAAGATGCAAAACAACTATGTGGGTCAAAGCATTTACAGAAAACGTATAGCGCTTAAAAGACTTTTGTATTTACATGCTCTCCACTCTTATTTATCGTAAATATCTGCACGTTCATAATGCAGAATTTAATTGGGTGTCTGATGTCTTTTACATGGGCGCAACTGTGTGCTTCCAAATACCACCAGCGTTCTGTGCGTCAATAAAGAATCCCGAGTCTTCACCACATTATACACGCCTTGCTGCTGCAGTTAGGCTTATTCACAGTGAAGATCATGATGGCTGATACGCACAGCAAACATTTGCCCCCTTGTGGATAACATTTATTGGCAGAAGTGAGGGAGGAATGAGATGCAGAAATTGGCCCAGGACAGCCCTTGTATGGGAAGAGACAGCCAATCAGACTGCAGCTGTGCACGTGTGCAACGGTGGCTCCTCACCAAAAACCGATAGCGCCTCTTGGCCATCGGGCTGTTTTCCCTTCCCATTCATTCCCTCTGTTTCCAGAGCAGGCCTAAGTCGGAACGTTTGGGGAGATGGTGATTACAGAACGGGGGTGTAGATGTCTGCTCATCCTGCCCTGGAGAATCAGGAGCACTGAAGCTGGCTCTGTGCTCTAGCAGAGCAAAGTTGTGTATATGTGTGTGTCTGTGTGTGCTCATGTTCTGCATTGGAAGTGTGGGCCCAGACTGGAGCTGCCAATAGCGTTGCTGGAAATGTGTGCAAAGGGAGGCCGGATGATCCCGTCAGCTCTCCCGTAGAGAGGTCTAGAAACGGCATGCCCTCCTCCTCCATCCAACCATGACAATTTACATGTTTGTGTTGTCCGAGCGTGCCAAGAACTATAAGGCTGAGACGTGGGTGAACTTGGAAGGAAATTTAACAGAAGAACTGACCGAATTCACGTACAGCAGACGTGTGATTATTCTTGCTGGAATGGATAGAACATGTTCAGTGAGCACGGACAAAGCAGAAGTGTCTGGTCGGATTTCAGTCGGATTTTAAGACATTTTGTGCAGAAGGGGCCCAATGGGAAGAATCGTTTACGTGATTGTACCTTATTGTGGAAAATGTACAGATTGTAGGAGTTTGCATTTTTTCTGTAATGGAGGCACCCCGGAGCATCGGAGAATCGGAGACAAGTGACATGGTATAGACATACAGCTCCCTGTTGTACCATTTGCCTTTATGATGGGAATCTGATAATAGACATACAGCAGAAACTGTTGGAATTTTGAATTTCGCTGTTTCCCTGTGCAAGAGATACACAGTCCGGTACTCTCTCGCAGTCTCCCGCTAGGAACTAGGCGATGTAGGGAGTGTGATGTCATGTGGCGGGAGTGCTGGGAAATGTTGCGAAATAGTTTTTCACTTTCAATACATTATTCAATAAGTTGCATGAGATATTCAATAATTTATTATAAAATAAGCTTTATGTTGATGATTGTGCCCTATTGTAGGGTAATGTAAGTGTTGGATGTTTTGGATTTGTCTTGACGTATCCCTTTCTTGAGCACCTTCATTTTCATCATTTTCCACATGAACTGTCCTAATACTAATAGTGCAAATGTAGAACAAGTTGGGATGGACTGCTTTGTAATAATCTTCATCTGTAGTAGATTTTTATTGTAGTATGTAATGACGATACAATATAACCTCACCTCTCGCCCTCACCAAGCTTAAAATGTGAGAAATGTCCTGCCAGTAATGAAATTCTACCCCCATAATCCGCCATGTTTCAGACCGTCACTAGGTGGCGCTTTAATACTACTTTAAACTTGCAACACCGGATGATGTACAGCCCCTGTCTGTTATCAGAGATGATATATAAGGAGGAGCCTGGCCACTGGTTGAAGTATGAATGGGACTGTAGTACAGAAGCTCCACCCCATCATTAGAAAGAACCAATCAGCATATCACTAAATGTGTCGGGGGAGGGGCGGCCAGTCCATGACTTTAGTTTCATTCTTAGATTTATCATCTACGCCGCCCAAGGAGGTCGGGTCCCTTTTTGAGTCTTGGTCCTCCCAAGGTTTCTTCCTCATAACATTTAGGGAGTTTTTCCTTGCCACTGTCGCCCTAGGCTTGCTCACTTTGGGATTGGACGTAGATATTAGGAGATAATCTAAAATTGTAAGTTGCGTTGAGACAATGCTCCATTGTAAACAGCGCTATATAAATAAATCTGATTTGACTTGACTTTCTTCCACAATCACCTCTATTTCTTGTTTGCTAAAATTTTGAACCCTTGGTTTGATGTTTTTCCTCGAATTAAACTAAATAACTGAAACAATGTTAAATACAAATTCAAAATGTGTCTCATTTTTTACAACTGAGACCTCTGGTCTAGACCTGTACAGAGATTTGTTAACTTCTCTGAAATGTCTTGCGCTCACTGGGATTCCGATTACTATTCCACGCTTATCCCACCACTGCCTTTTTACATCGTATGTACACAACGTGAGATCCATCAGATTGTCATTTAAAATCCAAACAGTCTGTCTAGAAAAGCAGACTGACAAAAAACACTCTTTTCTTCTCTGCCTGTGTCATCCTGTCCCTAGCTACATCAGTGCCTTTCATTCAATCACACACACGCGTACCCACCGCGCACACACACACACACACGCACGCGCGCGTATGGCCTCCCGCTGGGGGCGACACATGGTCAGCACCTTTAAAACACACAGAGCCGATATGATTCATCTGTCTCCCGGGGCTATCATCCAGCTTACCGAGCTTCACCTCACTATCAGCTGAATTCAGGGGCAGGCCCTGACTGATGCCTCTGTCAGCCAGTGGTGGCGCAGGAGAACTCCGGGTGGATCAGGCGGTAATGGATGTGCAGCGTCGCAGTCCAGGCTCCCACCCGCCCGAGAACAGACTAACGGCGCAATCAAAGCATGGGAAGGGGAGCAAGATAACTAGGAAGATGTGATCAAAGCAAGGAGGGATCACTCAGCGGCAGTCTCGCTAAAGCCGATTCACCTGTTTGTTTACTCTGATCCCTGCTGGAGATCTAATGTGCTTTGGTGCCAAAATCTGCAGCAACAGGATAATGGGATGAGGCACCGCTACTGACGGCCTGTATTGGCTGATATGCGTGAGGCCTGCTCAAGAAAAGTGGAACTGGCTTTGTCACGTTGTCAGGTGGCTGAGAACCAAGAAAAAGACGGACCAAATATACGCCGGGTTTGCTTTAAACCCTCCTGCCTTGACACACCAGCCAGCCTTTGACAGAACGGTGACATGTGCACATTAACATATTAGAATAACCTAAAAACAACATTACAACGTCAGTGTCACAGACTGGTGTTTAGTATTCTGTTCCGTGGGCCCCGGCTGAAAATTGAAACGAGTTTGGGCTGCATGATAACGACTGAAATGCTAATCACGATCGCTAAGCTCGCAACTAACGTCACAGTTGATCATATTTATTGAGTCAGGAAAATGAACCAGGGTGGATTGGTCGTAGAGAGGTAATTCACAGCGCAGAGCCACACTCGTCCGTATCCTGCCTCTAGAGAGGTAGGCGTTTTGTGGGGGAGCTTTGGTGTGATGCCTTTGTGGTTTGGGGTCCTGGTCCAACTAAATCCAGACACCATAACAATGGAAAACGTACTCAAATGTGTGACTTGAGTTCCTCTAATATTGAGGCGACAGTCTGTGGCACAAGGACAGAGCCCCCATCCCGAGGAGTGCTGAGCCTGAGCCCATATACCCACCTGGAACTACAGAGCCCTACTGACCGGTCCTACATCACCTGGTCCTTACGGGTGCCACACCCTCCCTGATCCTCTGTCTGGCACTGCGCCAGGGTAATGGGGAAATTCCTCTTCAACCCTCACCTCATTAGAGGTGGGAAACGAATCAGAGTGGCTTAATGGCAGAAGCTGAACTCCAGGGGATGGATTCATGGAAGTGTCTTAAGAAAGAAAGTGTTTTTTTCTTAACTTTTTTCCTAAGAAATGATACGAAAAAATATTCTCCACATAATTTCTTAAGAATTTTTTCTTAACCATTCTGAGAACAAGTGGTATACTTGAAAACATTCTATTCTTATTATTTTTTTAAATCTTATGATAGCCTCACACTTGTCTTAGGCTGTTAGAGTTGTCAAAAAAATAAAGCGAATTGAAGTAAATAACGGAAATAATGGTAAGATTATTTGGAAGATTTTCTTAATATAATAGTACAGTATAACTTTATAGAAAGCTTTCGTGAATCCGGCCCCGGCTGTATAAATGTGTTCTGCCTCACCAGTGCCTCCCAAGTTTCAGCGTTCCTCGGGGTGGGGGCCGAGTCTGCGTACGTCGCATGAGGCACAGGCGTAAAGTTTGCTAGCGATAGGATATCTTTGAAATAGATTAATTCGGAATGATCCTGGAAGCCACAAATCACAATGGTAATTAAAACATGATCGGCTGCACAGCTTAACTACACCCCGAATATATAATGCGGCAAAAATAAGTCCCACTAACAGATAGTGACATACCACTGCTATAATACAGTCTAACCCACTTATGCAGCATCCTGACACTTATTAACAAAGAACTCTGAATACTGTTTATACCACAGCAGGCAATGTGAACAGCCAGCCATGATGAAACCTAGCTCCTGTAGCCTGGCACCATGCTGATCTCTTTGACATGAAGTGGATGAAATCAGAGACTGTAAATCATGCCTAATGATGCCCACAGGCGGTAGCCTGAAGGGAGGGCAGTTGCACATGTGTATACGCACCCACAAACACACACACACACAAAGCTGCTTAATCTCGTCCGCACAAAACGCGCGTTCCACATTTCATTTTGGCCTTGTCAAGCCTCTTCATCTGCATGCAAAAAATAAATAAATAAATAAATGCTGTCCACCAGTTTCAAAATCAAGCCTTTGCCCCAGTTTGCAAAAGATAGTGGACACTTTAATTAATTAGGTAGCTGTGAACATGGCTCCACACTCCCACCAGCCTGCTACCCTCAGTCAATAAGTTATGGAACTGGGTGAGATGTAGCCAATATTTAACCCTGAAAAGCACTGAGATTGGGTCCGTTCATATCAGCCAGAGTGCTTCCTCTGACAGTGTGGCAATGAGTCAGGGTGGGAGATAAAGCGAGAGACGGCGCATGAGACCTCCGCCGATCTCAGAACAGTCTCAGCTCAGGACGAAGGCCAGCTACTGAGCTACTGTCTACGGAAAGATTGATCTCCATCAAGGTGACATAACTCATCTGCCCAGAAAGGGTGACTACATACATTTGGCCATGTAATGTACATAAATATGACCACTTCCCCAATCACCATGTGTGATAATTACTGCTGACACTGGAAGAGTGAGTAACAGCCATGCACAGCTGTGCACAGTGGATGCTTCTGTGAATAATCAAATAAGTTTGTGCAGACTGTGGGCGAAAAGGAACTGTTATAAGGATATTAATAGATGAAGTTTCCGATGTGCGAAACATCAGAGCAACGGAAATGTATTATGAATATTCAAAAGATTAATTAAGAACAATTCATGTATGGAAAATAACTCAATAGAAATGACATGTTAAAGTCTGAGATCACTAGGGAAAGTGCTTCTTAAAAAAATAAGGCTTGTCTTATTAAGGTGTGGGAAACAGATCCTAATGTGTAGAATCAAATTAGTAAATTGTGAGAACGAGTACCGAGCAAATTTTTCCCATAAGGAATGATGTAAATTGAATTGATCTGTTCTAGACCCGCAGAAAATCCACACTGTATAAGGCATTATATGCATTAATGGAGCTGTATTGCGCAGGCGCTCCCTGATATACGATGGGCATATGTTCAGACCAATCATAAGTTACACATATCATGAACCGATGAGTTTAATATAATCTATATTATCTATCATAGCGGAGCCGATGACACATTAACACTTACATTAACCTAAAGATTAACACAAAGCTTATCTAATAAAGGTGTTGAGAAGTCTCATGTAATTTAATGAATAATGGATTTAAAGTGAAAAGTAAAAGCAAAACACTTTTGGTTTTTCGTTAGCTGCTAATGCTAACTGCTCAGCCTGAAAGCCAATAGGATTCAGTTCCTGTTTGCCAGTCAATACAAACCTTTTTAGGACACGGGACTTATTTGGTCTAATTTCACACAATGCTTTTCATTCCAAATCATACAGTCAGCAAAACAGCTTGAATGAATTGTTGAATCTTTTGTTAAACATCAAAATGCATTTGTATTTGGTATGTTCTCCTTTTACTGCAATGGCACTGTGCACTTGAGCTGTACGGACTCTGCAAGTTTGTGTCATTCTGATGATCCACGTTATCCAGCACCATTTCACAATATCCAAAGAACATCTTGTGGTGTTCCTGAATGCTTGGCTTTCTCTGTCTTCAAGTGCCCCCATAAACGCTCAGTGGGGTTTAAGTCGGGTAACAGGGACGTTGGATTCACTCAAATAGTTAGGCTGATTATTTGATTTCTAATGACATTACATTAGAGAAATAGAAGCATTTTCACTAGTGGTCAAAGACTTTTGGTGTCCACTATAAGAGTAACCTAAAGCTGCCACTGCTGGGTGACTGTCTTCGTTATCTTTAAATCCAGAAGTTCTCCCCTTTTTTAACCAACAAGATTTGTTTAGCTAAATTGCCAAAGCAAAGTTTTTCCTTCTTACATGGGCTCAAGGCATGCTTATGGTATGGGATCACAGGGCACATCAATGAGCTTTGGTCCATATCTGACTATGCTGCATCCCTCACTGGTGGGGATCTGATGTACCCTTTGTATGCAGCACCAGGCCTGAATATGAGACGGTAACTAAACAGACTGAACCAGCCATTAAGATACAAAGTAACCACAAACAGGCTCGGAGCTTTGTGGCTGATAAACGCCTCCTTCTCTTGTTGCTTTTGCTTCAAGAGTATAGCTGTAATATCTCTTATTAGCTACTAAATGAACACTACAAGTGAGACAACACAGCTGTTCTCTGTTGACTAGAAGAGATAATAACATGGAGGGCATCTCCTTGTGTATTGATTTTGGTATTTTTATCTCCCGACCTGCTGTACTTTCATCTAATTTATCTTATTTCCTTTCCGTGTAGATTCATTAAAGATCTTTCGAGCATCTGCAGTTGCCACGTCCACTTAAACGCCAATCAGCTGTCTACAAAATGCCAGTGGTCCCTTCAGTCTCCCGCTTTTCTCGATGGGAAGACAGAGAGCACAAGAGAGGAAGCCGTGCATGTGTTATGGGAGCACAGGTGTAGTAGGGAACCCAGCCCAATCTCGCATGTATGTGTGATTTAGTCTGTCAGCAGGCGCTCACTCGCTCTCAAGCTCCCTCTTTCTCATCTTCTTGCTCTCTCTCTCTCTCTCTCTCTCTCTCTCTGGAATGTGGAGGCGAATGTAATCACAGAAATGTGTTTGATTAAATGGAGTGGATGTCAGTGACAGTGGAGTCTGGGAGATGGAAGAGGTTCGACAGGCAAAAGATATAGCGTCTAGCGAAGTGGGAGGGGACAGGGGAAATCACTGGTACTTTAGAGCTCCTGCCCATGTTTGTTATCATTTTAACCTTCCATATTCCACCACATTTACCGTGCCAACATCGTCTCTCTCACTCTCGCTTTTTTTCCCTCCTCACTCTCTTCCTTTTTCGCATTTTCACACGAGGACTCCCTCTTGCCAGCAGTTCTCACTAGCAGCAGGAAATCTAGCAAATCACAGGCTGTCGCCAAAGCCTCATAAAACGATGCATCAAATTAAGTCTACAATTAATTACCTTTAATTAAATTGCTCCTCAGGCTTCGAAATGTGGGCCTGGAGAAGACCCTGTACCCAATGACACAAAAGAGCCCGGATTCTGCCAGAGTTGCTTAATGAAATATAGATAATAGGCTCTTCAGAGATGTAAGTATGAAAGGAAACGTACTTCTGCAATATTTAGTGCGTCTGCTGTAAGATAAAAACAAACATTGGAGTGCGTGGTCTAAAGCAGCAGTCATTTCAGCACAATGGACAGCAGCCATGCAGAGTCCATTATCCTTCTTGTAGAATATTGAAAGTTCAGGTATACTACACGACCGAGCGCATGTATACACCTCTTCTAAATCGTGCAGTTACTATTTCTGCCACAGGCTATGCTTAGAGGTGCGTAAAATCAAGCTTACACACATGCCACCATGCATAATGAAAAGTTCAATTTCTTTCAACAAGTTGCTTAGTAACATTTCTGTCACACTATGCTGTCCAGCTACACACGCTGTCATTGTGAAGTAGAAACATCTAGGAGCAACAAGAGCTCAGCTGCACAGAAAGGGTGATACACTCGTAGTAGCAATTCACACTACCAATGGGAACTGTAAGTAATTTACAAGGCCTTACTATTTCACCAGGCTTAATGCAGCCCAGAGCCAAAACAAGCCACATCCAAACTTTTACAGGGTAAGGACCCCTGATGTGACAAGTGACATGCAATATTAGTTTTGTGAACGATCAAAGCACTAATGTTAATTATATGTGGACAGGATCCATTTTTCAGCCATGTATCTGTTAACATTTACATTTACAGCATTTAGCAGATGCCCTTATCCAGAGCGACTTACAATTGGTACAGTCTTACAATCCAAGCAATTGTGGGTTGAGGGTCTTGCTCAAGGACCCAACAGAGGTGGGATTTGAACTCTGGACCTTTTGGTTCATAGTCCGGTACCTTACCCGCTAGGCTACCACAGTTAACATGGTGGAAGATTTCAGTACTAACTATAACGTAGCCAAGTTGACCTTGATAATCTCACTGCCCATAAAACATTGTCCAGAATTTCAAACTGGTCATTTGGTCAGACGTTTGGAGAGAAAAAAAAACCCCAAAAACTTAGACTAGAGTGTCTTGAAAAAAAGCACAAAAACTACTATTCCCATAGCTCCATGGTTCCCAACCATTAAAGTAACACAGTCACTGGAAAGATATCTGCATACATTGGTACCTCGGTTCTTGACCATCTCAGAACTCGACAAATTCGGTTCTCAACACAGTTTCTCGTTGTTTGCTCAGTATTTGGCTCACTTGCTTAAACCCCATTCATTATTTTATGATTCATACGGGTCTACTCTGTTGGGATTTTAAAAGAAAAATGCCCAGCTAATGTTTGATTTTTTGCTAAATGTTTGGCCGTCTTGAAAAGAGAAAAGAGCCAAAATTTAAAAAGGAAAAAGCTATAATTTAGCTTCTAATAATGTTCATTTTTTTTGCAGTGTGTCACATTTCTTAGATAGGTGTTGGGGGGGCTCCAAGGAAAAAGGTTGCGAATCACTGCCATTGCACATCAGAGAAAGTTTACCAAAGTGTCAGTTCAGATGGGTATGAAGTACCTAGCATTATTTCTACACATGAGTTTATACAGACATGGGTTTGTGCGGTCTGTAAAAAAATGACTGTATCTGACTGAAATCACAAAGCTAGACAGCTTCTTATGTAAAACTAACCCTGATCAAAGGAGGAGTGTCTGCAAATTGGAATTGATGCCATAATGAAGGAACTGTTGTCGAGTTGGTGTCAGGATCAAAGTACTTCTCTGAATGGTACAGTCTGTAATGCAGAATCATTCATGAGTACATCACCAGCAAATCAGTCCAAGCGTGTATCGTTTAAGTAGAGCGAAGTCAAAGGTGATAAATAACAATGTGTGAGACATAAATGCTACCAAATCTTTTGTACATGTCAGGGTAATGTGTCTCTACCACATTAAGAGGGCTGAAGTAACGTCAACACAAGCAATATCTGTCAGGAGGTTTCCTGGCTGAATGGTCCAAACATAGGAAAAGCATCGAGACTGATCTTTATTGTTCCAGCTGAATTCTATGGGAAAGGTCCTTTCCTGTTTCAGGGTGGAATTATCACTCACAAAAATGGTTTGCCTAGTTTGGTCTGGAAGAACTTGACCTTAGCTCTGACCTCAACTCTATTTGAGGGAGCAAGTGGAGCACCAACTGCCACAAAAGCCACCCTGCATCAGCGCCCTACTTTGCTAATGGTACTTGTGGTTGAATAGAAGAGAATACCTGCCCTCAGATGCCTCAGCTTAACAGCGAGAGCCTAACAGCCTAACGGAGCGGAGGCTGATACAGTAGTAAAAAGGGACTCATTCCATATTAACGCCCATTTTCCTGGATGGATGTTTTGTCTGTCCAATTTTTCGACATAATTTAGAGAAAATTGACTACTGCGCTATTTTTTTGCAATAAAGAACAACCCGCTCTTCATTTAACGGCTCAAATGAAAATGACCTTTTAGATATTTAGACGTTATATAGATATTTACAATCCATGTTCTATATTATTAGTGGTTATTTTCGAGCTTCCACATCCATCAGGATTTCATCAATGTAGCCGTCAGCCAAGATGTAGGAGCGGGTCAAACCGTCAGCAGGACTGATGCTGGAAATATACATCTATCAGGAGAGGCGTGCGGAAGAACGTATGTAGACTTAAAGATGATTGGTGAGATAACATCCAGTCTATAATGACGGGATTAAATTGACTGCTTCCTGATTTCTGGCATCAATATTGCTGTTGGAGAGTTAAACTTTTATGACAGCAAAGCAATTACTGAAAAGTCTATTTGAGTCATAAATTTTTCAGGGGATTTTATGCCGACCTTGGATCAGATGCCAGAATCCTAATATATTCATTACTGCTCAGTGCAGCATGATATTGTTTTCACACATAAGTAGTTTTAGTATTAATGTTTGTCAGGTAATTTGTGAATGACACAAATATTTGTGTGTCTTTAATGTTCTTAACGTATTAAATATGTAGGAATCGGAAAACGTAGTTCTATATAGTTAGCGCACATTTCCGTTGCGTCCGTTTTCATTTAAGCGAAATGATGTTTAATTTATGGAGAAAACGGATGAACAGGCAAAAGGATTTTTTGTCCACAAAGGTCTCCTGCCACACTAATTAAATCACTGTTAAGCTTTCATGGCAGGATCGTTCGAGAAGTTTCATTAAGGGTTATGAATATTAATTTTCCAATTCAGAAAATCATCTAACTTTTAAACAGACAGAGAAGGGTGCATAACTGAGCAGTTAACAGATTTAGACACGTTAATGCAATCATGAAACATTAATGCGAGATTAGGTCCAAATTCCACATTATTAGTCCGAGAATTTTCTTAGCAAACGTTTAAATTATGAACGTACGGAAATCGGCAGAGAATGGTAACTGTTTCATTTCGGCGCACACATGACTTTTTTCAGTAATTCTTGTGGAAGCAGGCTTCTTTATGAAAGCGTAACCCAGGGGATGTCGGTGTCTATGGCAGCAGCGTTGCTGGGACAACCGCATGGCTTTGTCTGAGTTTTTAATCACATCACAGTCTTGTTAACATTGCCGGAGGAAAAGCACAAACTCTGAAACTCATCGTCCAAAAACAAACTCTCTAGATACCTAACGTGTCCCTGACTAAACATGGCTTATAAACGCTCTCACGGGCTACCATGACTCATGAATTTATTGATGGTGCACAGAACTGTACATCTTTTTTCCTCTTCTTATCAGATATCAGCAAGTGAATGGGTGCCTATTTCTTTTTCTCCCCCCAAAAATCCTCATTAACTAAAGTTTACTCCAGTGCCTGCTCTACTGAGATACTGCATGGTGCCCCTCTGGCATTCTCTGTCAACCTGACAGTAAACAGTTTGTTCTGCAAGCCTGGCTATGCAACTGAATTAAGTCTTCGGTATCACAGCAGGAGTGACACTATGCTTTTGCAAACTCTTCCGACCAATTAGGATTAGGCATAACCCAATATTAAATTTCTCTTTTATCACTAAAACATTGTGATCTTCTTAGTAGCCGAGTCGACTGTCTGTAAGCTTCTTTTGCTAAGTTATGCGTGATGGAAGCAGGATTTATAGCAGCTGTTGAACCATTAAGCATAATGTATGTAGAGTAATAAATTGGACTGTATGTTATTTTTATATCCCGTGCTAAAACTGTCTATGAACTTCTCTACAGCTACATCTATCCTTATTAATGATACCAGAAGCAATGAATACACATTTCCGCCCCCATTTTAACCCTGGTCAGGGCCAGCGCCTATTCCAGGACAGCATACCAGTCCACTGAAGGTTGGCTCTTTGCACAAGCCAATCGTGACTTGGCCACAAGGGGGTTTGAACCTGGATCACTGCAGTGGTGAGCTAGCATATTAGAACGCTGGGCCATACAACCATAACGTAGTAGGATTTAGAGGAGTCAAACATGGAAAAGTTGTGCCTACTATTTAAGCAACATATCATAGAATACGGAGAATACGGACGAAATCATCGAATTGAGGAATAAAGACGGAAACGATAACCAGTAATAACCAGTGATTGGCTAATCAGACTCATATAATCAGTTCTGTTCCGGTCACATTTAACTTGACAACTGCACAAAGACAGAAACACACGAACAGCACAGTGCTTTCACTAATTCAGAATTCAGTTCATGTAAGGAGCTTTAAACACGGCTCAGCCACCCCATGTTTGTTTTTGAGACTGCTGCTGAACCATGTCGATGATCTGGAAATGCTTTTAAAGGAACAATTTTGTGTTTTCAGTGAAATCGGTACAACTACAAAATTCAAGGCACAACAGTGTCCTAAGGACTTAAGGGCATTACTTGCTAAAAAGGTTTGTTGACATGGAATTATTAATTATAAGTTAAAAATTGCCCTTATATTTACAGTCAAAATAAAACATAAAATATGCACCCTGAACCTTTCCTTGTTTGTTTTTACAACTTTCATTTCTGTCATTTTTGGTGTCGCTAAATGTTACAACAGCAATTTCATTCAATACAAAAATGCCCTTTTGCTAATGTTTGCTTAACTGTAGTGATTTTCTTAAAGAAGAACACCTTTAAAAACCTAAAAATCGAAATGGTGGAAAAAAAATCCATAAAAAATGAAAAGATTCATGCAAAAATCCATAAAAAATTCCCATATTCATAGGACCCTACTTTCACAATATGTCACACGTCAATGTGTTTGATATGGTATGTAACACAAGACTTTTGTGCTAATTTGCTCTAAGAGGAGTGAACCATTTAAAAATCATATTTTTTTGTTTTGGCGACATTCTGATAACAGGTTTGGAAAAATCCATGTCGTGTCAAACATTGCGTCCATAGCATAAAACATTTGGATCCATAACAGTACCTGGGATGCTCAATATCAGTTTAGTCCCTAGGTAGATTTCTGTTTGTTCTCTCATAAGGACTTTGGTAGCCTAGTGGGTAAGGTACTGGACTATGGACCAGAAGGTCCAGGGTTCAAATCCCACCTCTGCCACAGTTGGGTCCTTGAGCAAGACCCTTAACCCACAATTGCTTGGATTGTAAAATTGTACCAATTGTAAGTCGCTCTGGATAAGGGCATCTGCTAAATGCTGTAAATGTAATGTCCGTCTGTGAGATCTCGGGTCTCTAAATCACTCAGACCTCTGCTATAACAGCAAAACAAGTGAATGTTTTGGGTCAACATCTGACCTTGCATACCTGACACCGAACGACCCTGATGTAACCACCATCTGTTTCCATTATCCGGCTCTTGCCATGCGCACTGCTCACAGCACCTAGGGCTAAGCCCAAGGCACAGAGCTATTACCCCAAACTCAGAGTGGAACAAGGGCTGTAAGGTCTTTGCAAATCAACAGGACCGATATTCAAAAGGTTAAGTGCTGATCACCTTCCAAAAACACCAGCTGAACGATGGCAAACTGGCACTCTTTTGTTCAATCTTGGTGCTGTACCATATAGCATCACCAAAACATTCCCAATCATGTGTTCTTCTCACTTGTCACATGCGCTTCTGGCTTCACTTTTCCTTTTTGTTTTATAGCAGATTTTTCCCGTGATTCACTGACCGTCCCTCCTCCTCATTTATCAACCTCACTTATCACGTTCACCTCTGTCTGGTTCGCTCTCTGTCTCTATTTCATATTGACATTCTGCCATTTTCCTGAGACTTCTGTATTTATCATCCTTAACTACCTATTGGACAAGACACTTACTCAAGCCCCCTGCCCTCCGCAACCAAATCAAACGAGCACGATGGCAGGTGTTTCTGCGTGCGCTCGCACCGCATTAGCATGACCTCGCGCGTAATAATGAAACGTTTCCTTATATAGTGCCGTACTCATTTCGAATGCTGCGTTACTGCAAATAGGTAAACACAACCCCCACACCAGGACTTCAAGAGAACTGCTGACTACGTGAGAAAGTTTAACTGAAGAGGCACTTAAATTGAGGTAGAACATTACAAAGTTTGTGGGCCACAGCAATGAACGATCTACCAACTATCCACCGGAGTGTAATGTGTGAGACTGGAAGCACTTCGCTGCAGGATAATCTTAGAGGAGGAATTAAAGAGGTCAGGAGGATAAGTGAGACGAGATCATAAGGCTTTTGAAGCTGGAGTTCAGGCCTGCCGCAGGATCAGACTGTGTAACTACGATGTCTGAGAATGGGGGTGACATGGGCAGATTTCTTAGCACTCTTACAGTTGAGTTTCGAATAAACTGAACTTTGTACAGAGTTGGAGTAGGCTAATCAATAAGGTAGAATGATGGCATGAACCAGTGCTTCGTTGTTAATGTTAAGCAGAGGTTGAAAGTGTGAAATATTATGGATGGGGAAAAAATGAAATTTAGCTCAGGGAATCAATACGAGGTTCAAATGTAGGTGAAAAATCAAATAAAATGTCAAGATTTCCAGCTTGATTGGCATCGACAAATTCACCATCTGTGTCAATGAAAATATTGGACACGCTGGAGATCAGCGATTTTAGGAGCAAAGCTTAAATTCTGTTCATGCTGTATTATGCCAAATCCACTCAGTGTTCGCTGCCACAAACGCCTTATTTTGTTCTCATCTCACCATAGAGCCCAGTCACAGATCTAGCAGCGTCTAGTAAACTTTAGTGCCTTATGTTTATGGTTATGTTTAATCAAAGGCTTTCTGTGGCACGCATTTCCAATAGATTGTTGGCATAAAAAGTGCCGTCTAGTTTGCATTTGGAGACTTGGTGAGTCCAAATGGGCTTGATTTCTAACCACTGTCCTTGGAGAATTTTTTCCTCTCTAATCGTCTGTAATGTGGCAGGCAACCGTGGTCTACTGAGTGGGACAGATCCAGCCTCCCATCCCTGAGGAACCCTGAGACTCAAGTCCCCCTGGTGAGGCTACACTCCAGAAAACGCACATCCAGAACCAATCCCAGAAACACACGTCCATAAATGCGTCTGGACTTCATGTTGCTAGGAAACGACATGCATCTGGAACCTAACCTGACTAGGGGTGGGATAATTTTTTTTAATCAGATTTAAAACAAAATAATGAATTTATTTTAACATTTTTCCATAACCATTTCTGTACACATCAATATCTGACATCCGGCTGCCAATAATTCTAACTCATGAGCGCTATATTCAGTGTCATTATGCATTGCCTAAAGTGGACTGTGTTCATATCTTCAGCTGAATCGAGAAATCGTGCCTAGACGTAACACGCACAGAGAAAGATTACGTTATTCCAGGGGTGCACAGCCACAGCTGGAGTCCAGAACAGTTTAATTATTTCCCTTCTCTCTATCACACCTACGAATCTTTATTATTAAACTTGTAATTAACTGATGAGCTGATGAATCAGGTGTGAGCAGGTTAATCACCAAACTTCTGGACTCTTGCTGCTTCGGGACTGTACTGCACCCCTGCATTAATAGCTTCGGCAGTATTGTAGTGAATGCAACGCTCGGGGACTGAAGAAACACTGACATATTGTACTGGGTTGTACACATCAATGGTCAGTGATTGATGACCTATTGTAAAGTGACTGCATTATCAAAAAAAGATCTACATTCCCCTTTGGCTTTGGCCCCTAGTCCTATCTGTTTTTTTTTCAAGTCTGAAACCTATGCAAAAAACATTCTTCTTTCAAGCTGAGAAATTGCAAGATACTCCAAACCTACGTTTACCTACAACACCCATTATTGGCTAGCTCTGCAGAGATATCTTTCTCAAAATGCATGTTGTCAGTTGCTTGGATGGGAACTGCTGCTTACAAATATGGTCTGTCTAAGGGACCAATATGTAATAGTAATCATATATATATATATATACATTGGGGCAAAAAGTATTTAGTCAGCCACTGGTTGTGCAAGTTCTCCTACTTAGGAAGATGAGAGAGGTCTGTAATTTTCATCATAGGTACACTTCAACTATGAGAGATAAAATGAAAAAAAAAAAAATCCAGGAAATCACATTGTAGGATTTTTAAAGAATTTAATTGTAAATCATGGGTGGAAAATAAGTATTTGGGTCAATAACAAAAGTTCAACTCAATACTTTGTAACATAACCTTTGTTGGCAATGACAGAGGTCAAACGTTTCCTGTAAGTCTTCACCAGGTTGGCACACACTGTAGCTGGTATTTTGGCCCATTCCTCCATGCAGATCTCCTCTAGAGCGTGATGTTTTGGGGCAACACGGACTTTCAACTCCCTCCACACATTTTCTATGGGGCTGAGGTCTGGAGACTGGCTAGGCCACTCCAGAACCTTGAAATGCTTTTTACGGAGCCACTCCTTCGTTGCCCGAGTGGGTCGGTTTGGGATCATTGTCATGCTGGAAGACCCAGCCACGTTCCATCTTCAATGCTCTCACTGATGGAAGGAGGTTTTGACTTAATAATCTTACGATACATGGCCCCATTCATTCTTCCCTTAACACGAATCAGTCGTCCTGTCCCCTCTGCAGAAAACAGCCCCAAAGAATGATGCTTCCACCCCCATGCTTCACAGTAGGTATGGTGTTCTTGGGATGCAACTCAGCATTCTTCTTCCTCCAAACACGACGAGTTGAGTTTTTACCAAAAAGTTCTATTTTGGTTTCATCTGACCACATGATATTCTCCCAATCCTCTTCTGGATCATCCATATGCTCTCTGGCAAACTTCAGACGGGACTGGACATGTACTGGCTTAAGCAGGGGGACACGCCTGGCACTGCAGGATCTGAGTCCCTCTCGGCGTAGTGTGTTACTGATGGTAGCCTTTGTTACTTTGGTTCCAGCTCTCTGCAGGTCATTCATCAGGTCCCTCCATGTAGAATTTTTGCTCACCGTTCTCATGATCATTTTGACCCCACGGCATCTCTCTTTGACAGCATCAAACCTGTGACTCGATTCTTTAACCACTTGAGACCATAATTACTTTATAAGCATAACACTGCTGTTCCTGCCTTGGCATTCCAATATGTTCTGGATCATATGTGTATGCCCTTACTATTAACCTGCTGTCTGCACGCGATGACCAACTTGCCTTGTCCACTTCATGGTGCTGTTACTGTACTGCACCGGTACCATAATCCATACCTTTTGAACGTATTACAGCCTTATTCTGAGATATGTAAGGCAACACACGCTCTGTTAACAAAAGCTATCTGGTTCTGTCACATTGATTTATATGACAAACTGCTCTGCAATAGCCAGCTGCAACTGCATCTGTGGCTGAGTTTTGAGCGGATCTGTCAATGGGATTTTGGTTTGTGGTGTTTGCACCTTTGGCTACCACACGACCGTCGTCGTTCATTTGGGCTTAAAAACACTTCACTAAGTAACTTCAGTGGTGAGATGTTTGTGATGAGTTCTGAATCCATGTGGTTCGGCAGCTGTTCGTTGCAAAGATGCAGTAGTAAGCAAATGAGTGTCAGAGAAACATCGTTACCCAAAGAGTGCCATTTACTAAATAAGAGAGAATAGTAAGAACACTTTTGGGAATGGGGTGGGTTTATATGGCCATTATATGCTCCAAAACAGTCTACTTAATCTTATATCTTGTAGGGGTGGCCAATATGACATTTATTTGTGATATATTTTGTTATTATGATGGACAATGTGCTTTTCTGAGCATATCCAGGCTATCGTCAGTGCATACAGAACACTGACTAACTACAAATTACCTTACTAAGTATGGGATAATATTTCAATAGTATTTTTTAAGAATATTTTGCTACTACCACTACAGTTGTGCTACTGATGCATTTGGTCTGCAATCGCATGTATCGTGATAAATAACGTATACTGTGAAAATGTCTTTAAATACAGTCTCGGCGTTAATTAGTTGAGTACCAAAAATGATAAATACTGACCAAAATTTTCCCATTAGGAAAAATGTAAATTGAATGAATCTGTTGCACAATACCAGAAAATCCACACTGTATAATGCATTATATGAATTAATGGAGTTGTATTGTACAGGTGCTCGAGGATTTATGATGGGGATATGTTCAACAAATCCATTATAAATTAACTGTATCATGAACTGATGAGTTTAATATAGTCTATACTGTATCATAGTGAAGCCGATTACACATTAAAACTTGCATTGACCTACAGTTGGCCAAAATCATTAACGCAGAGCTTATTTTATGATAAAGATGTTGAAAAATCTCATGTAATTTAAGTGAATAGTTGATTGAAAGTGAAAAGTAAAAGCAAAACACTTACTCTATTGGTGAACTCAAGGCACTGACTGCTAAGAGGATTCAGTTCCTGTTTTCCTGTCATTACTGACTATTTTGGGACCCGTGAGGACTTATTTGCACTAAGAATAGAGTACTGTCAAAGTGACAATTAAGAAAAACACAACAAACACAACAGAGATCTGCACTAAGCAAGTCAAGTCAAGTCAGATCTATTTATATAGCGCTTTTTACAGTGGAGCTTTGTCTCAAAGCAACTTTACAAGTTTAGATTATCTCCTAATATCTACGTCCAATCCCAAATTGAGCAAGCCTAAGGCGACAGTGGCAAGGAAAAACTCCCTAAGTCCCTAAGTAAGGGCTATTGTGAACCTGAATCACTGAATCAATCTACTGAATCGTTAATCATGAATCGTGAATTGAGTTTTGGCTAAAGCTATTTTGGTTAATCCCATGAATTCATACAATTAACAAGGCTCTTTATAACATTTCACCCTGAAATGCGCTGCCAGTCTATCACTGTCAGAGCTGCAGTAGCCACCTCCCCACCTGGCCTCCGCCAAAACAGAAATGGCCAGGCTGGTAGACCAGCGTATCACCATTGCAACACCCTAAAAGTTGATGTTAAACACAGCATACACAGAGCTATGTAGTGATCCAAAATGACTAATCAGTTCAACTGCAACCAACGACCATGTGTTCAGGTAGTGATAAAAATTCTGTTTGTTGCGACATACATCCAAATCTAGCGATAGCAAAAGAAACGATCGCAACCGGCTCAGATAATTGCCGCCAGGCAATTATGTAATATTCATGACAGGCCCGGCTGTCTGTTAGTGAGATAGGATCAGCTCTCAAGCACCCACATCAAAAGGCGCACATGAACACTCTTTCTTATCTTGTTGCACTAATAACCGCCAAGTGGGCTGTCAAAAGTCATTTGTGCTACACACTCTGAAATGAACCAACACATACAGTAGTGGCCAGATGTGCCATAAAAGCTGGCGCGCTGTCTGGGAGAAGGTCCGTGTCGTATTCATTACGGCCGTCGTGCGCTTACACGCGCTCAGACACACCCTCCCTACCAGTGCCATCCTCCAGCCCCTATCTCCATCCTCGGTTCTTCCTCTCTTCTCACAGCCTTTCTGCATCTCCAATATCTATTTCTTGTTCTGTGTTGTGCATTCTCGGTTTATATCGTCTCGTCGTGCACACACGCACATGCACACGCATGCGCACAAAACCGCATAATGCTTGTTCTCTGGAAATGATTGTTTATTTCCAGGAGGAATACAGTGCTGTTGTTGATGAAATCTTGAACGTCTCTTTTGTTATTGTGTTGCGTTTTAATAAAAGCAATGTCTAAAGAACTGCTCATATGGGACAGTGGAAGTCAATCACTCAAGGTATGGGCATGAAAGGAAAAAACTGATGATGAGTGCATGTGGGCGTGCATGTGCTGTGCGGGAGAGATTTAAAAGACAAGAGTCTAAACGGGAGAGAACAAATAACGCACCAGTAGATCGCAAAATAGAAGTCGTCCTGTCCAGTATTAGTTTTTGTAATCTGCATGTTCCATTTTAAGACGGATAGAACTACAACACGCAAATTAGTACTCACGTTTCGATTGTGTTTTATGAGCAGTCGGGCCAATCTCAAATGTTTCGGGTGTGTTTTCTCTCGTTATTATGAGAAATTATGACATTATCTTGGTTTCATTAATGGAGGGCAGGCTGGAACTGTGGCGCGTCATGGATTCGTGCATTGCAGTAATGCTTCACGATAGAGTGCAGTTTCAGGGCCGTGCAGAAACAGGATATAAACATATAAACTGTTTCAAGTTGGAATAGCACAATCTTCTAGAAGGTAACTGTATACATTAGCATTAAGATTTTCCTTCCCTGGAACTAAGGAACCCAGTCCAACCCATCAAAAACAGCCCTGGATCATTATTCCTCCTCCACCAATCTTGGCAACATGCATTCGGGGTGGGTAGTGTTCCCTTGGCATCCACCAAACCACGAATGTCCTTCAGACTGCCAGATGGTGAAGCATCATTCATCACTCCTGTGTAAAGAGCCCAAAGGCAGCTCACTTTACAGCACTTTGGCAAACTCTTGGAATTGTACATGGAGATCTTAGATTTGTCTATATATGCTCTTATTTGTCTACATATGCAACCTAATCTGTAGACAATTCTAACGCTGATGTTGCTTTCAGAGTTTAGCTTTAGCTTAGAATCTTGGTCGCGATGGGTGTAGTTGAAATAGCTGATTGAATGGATATTTTGGCCATGTACTTTATGTGGATAGGGTTAAGGTAGTGCATACACACATAAAGGTGAGCCGAGATCAGACACACACGAGCATGGCAAAGTGCACGCCAGTAGAGATCAATAGATCTATTACAACCATAAATGATCACCCGATTCAAATATAAAATACCTTACCAGATCTATAGTTATATGAGCGTATTATTGCATATTCAATATGACAATGCTATTATAATGATCATCAATATTACCACAACTTTAACGTAACAGACATATCAGAGCTGAAACTGAAGATGCTACCCCATATAGGATGGCAAAACTACACAATAAGGAAGCTTCGGACCCCTAAATTACATGTTGCACTCTGCAAATGTTCAACATGAATCATTTCTAAGATAATCGTCCGCTCATCTCACTTTAAGGCTGTGACCAGGCCGGCGTGATGTGCAGTAATGAGTCTCTTTTATCCGTGGTGATATTCCTGCACCGTTGTGCGCGTGGGAGGCGATAGCTACATGTTCCCGAGTTTTAGCCGTAAGTTAGACCTCACACTGGTTGTGACCCTTGAAAACAGCCCCGAGCAACGGTGGCTTCATTAAGACTGGGGCCGTTCTCACTGCATTAAACATTTACAATGAAATCAGTCCCATTACGTCAAGTCAGGCCAGGGGCAGTGGAATGCGGCGTGTGGGAGAACACATCCATGTAATGCATCTGTCTGTGTGTGTTTTAAATGACACATAACATAACTGTACTACTGATACCGGAGGCTCGGGTTCAAGGCCTAGCCTGGCTCTGCTTGTCTGTGTGAAAACTGGCATCTCTGAGGTGTGTGTATGTGTGTATTTTTTGTGTGTCATGTTTTACATTGCATTGTCGGGGCCAAATGTCCCCACAGGGATAGAACGATCTGATATTTTTGACAGGGGACGTTTTGCTGGACCCCAAGAGGAGAACTGCTTTTTTTGACACTACAACTTTCTTTTGAAAAAGACAATTTTGCTTTAAGTTTCTCAGGGGTTAGAGCCATTACGTCAATGGAATGTCTGCCCTGCGACAGGCCGGTGACCTGTCCTGTGAATGTAAAAAGAATGAATGGATGAATGACTATTGGTTTGCAGGTGCTCATATGGCACAGCGGTCTAATATGACCACCACCGCGGTGACCCAGGTTCGGTGATCGGTCTCAGGTGGAGAATCTCAAGCAGGGATCCTGCAGTTCTAGGTAATGTTCTCAGGACTGTGGTGGCCTAGCAGTTAAGGTGAACCAGAACTATGAACCAGAAAGTTCAGGGTTCAAATCCCACCTCTGCCAAGCTGCCACTGTTGGGTCCTTGAGCAAGACTCTTAGCCCATAACTGAATGGACTTGTAGATCACCCCTGGATAAGAGCATCGGCGAAATGCTATAAAGGTAAATGATATTCCCCCACATCCAAGACCAGGAAAGAGCGGGGTTAAAACACAACAAATGATATCTCACACAAACAGTGATTACAGATTGCTTGTGTAACGTCTCTGGTGCTAAGTTGAAGCTATATTTTGTAAGATCTATCTCAGTGCATCTCCTCTCTTCTCTCTCTTCTCTCTCTTCCAGCTTGTTATTCCTTCTTTGACTACTCGGCAATCTATTGTAAATCTGCATTGACATGTACATTCATTTATTTAACCAACTTTGTTTGCCCCTCGCTCTCTACATGAGGTTTTTGGCTTGTCTACAACAAAGTGTGAATAATCTAGAATGATGGTGTATAAAGGATACACTCAGATCTGTACTGGTATGATTTTTTCTACCATCTCAAGGTATATACAGTTATACAGTCTGGCAAAAAGGTATTTAGTCAGCCACTGATTGTGCAAGTTCTCCGACTTAGAAAGATGAGAGAGGTCTGTAATTTTCATCATAGGTACACTTCAACTATGAGAGACAAAATGAGAAAAAAAAATCCAGGAAATCACATTGTAGGATTTTTTTAAGAATTTAATTGTAAATCATGGTGGAAAACAAGTATTTGGTCACCCACAAAACAAGCAAGATTTTCTGGCTCTCACAGACCTGTAACTTCTTCTTTAAGAAGCTCTTCTGTCCTCCACTCGTTACCTGTATTAATGGCACCTGTTTGACCTCGTTATCTGTATAAAAGACACCTGTCCACAGCCTCAAACAGTCAGACTCCAAACTCAACCATGGCCAAGACCAAAGAACTTAAGTTTGCCAGAGAGCATATGGATGATCCAGAAGAGGACTGGGAAAATATCATGTGGTCAGATGAAAACTAAAATAGAAACTTTTTGGTAAAAACTCAACTTGCCGTGTTTGGAGGAAGAAGAATGCCGAGTTGCACCATACCTACTGTGAAGTATGGGGGTGGAAACAAAAACATCATGCTTTGGGGCTGTTTTTCTGCAGAGGGGACAGGAAGACTGATCCGTGTTAAGGAAGAATGAACGGGGCCATGTATCGTGAGATTTTTTTAAGCCAAAACCTCCTTCCATCAGTGAGAGCAACTGAAAGATGGAATGTGGCTGGGTCTTCCAGCATGACAATGATCCCAAAACCACACTGCTTGGGCAATGAAGGAGTGGCTCCGTAAAAAGCATTTCAAGGTCCTAGAGTGGCCTAGCCAGTCCTCCAGACCTCAACCCCATAGAAAATGTGGTGGAGGGAGTTGAAAGTCCGTGTTGCCCCCCAAAACATCACTGCTCTAGAGGAGATCTGCATGGAGGAATGGGCCAAAATACCAGCTACAGTGTGTGCCAACCTGGTGAAGACTTACAGGAAACGTTTGACCTCTGTCATTGCCAACAAAGGTTATGTTACAAAGTATTTGAGTTGAACCAAATTTATTGACCAAATACTTATTTTCCACCATGATTTACAATTAAATTCTTTAAAAATCCTACAATGTGATTTCCTGGATTTTTTTTCTCATTTTGTCTTTCGTAGTTGAAGTGTAGCTATCATGAAAATTACAGACCTCTCTCATCTTTCTAAGTCAGAGAACTTGCACAATCAGTGGCTGACTAAATACTTTTTTGTCCCACTGTACGTGCAAATTCATGTACTTCCTTCACACTATGGCCTTTGGGACACCCAAATGCAGTCACTCCTTTTTGCCGATCATTAACTACTGCTTTGTGACTCATTTTCCACACATCGAATGAGACGGTCACTGTACCACCTCTTCTCAATCTACAAATCCCGATACACAACCCGCACGTATTTATAGCCTGATCATCCTCGTGTGCCTTAAACATGCAAGGTGACTGATTTTTTGTCCAGGGAGTATATTACTATAGTCAACATATTGTCCACATACTTTTGGCCACGTATACATGTCCCTGTTTTTAATAATCTTGTTTTTCACTTTACCTCTAATCCAATCCACCCAAAGTGCCTAGCATCGACATAACCCAGCTCACTCCTCCCTCTCTCCTGCCTGCGAATTACTGCCATAATACTTCAGATTGATAATTAGCGCTGGTCGCAGAAACATTTTCATTATCGCCACAGATCAAGTAAAACTTCTTAATCTTTGTGTTGAGGCCTCTCGCGCTCATGAAATGATATGTTGTGCAAGCCCAGCACTTTAACACCTACATTTATGCCACTCGTGAGGGAAGAGAGCATTGCGCTTAATAGGCTCGGCCACATTTCACATTATAAGTGGCCATTAATATTCCATTATCTGTCTGGACATCCAACCAAAAAGCAGAGCAATTGCCAGCTTTAAGGAGAACTATTTCGCCCTTCAGGTGAGCTGTTAATCCACTGTGTACTTAAAAGGGGTGCACACACGTACCTTGTTTTAGGCGACGTCGTTAGCCATTCCTCATGCTTTTCGAATGATATCAAGTAGGCAGCAATCTCCTGGTGAAAGAAACATAAAACACTGTAAGGCACTGCAGCTAATGACAACATAACTGATCATTATTTTCCTACTACAAACAATGTTGGGTTCTCTCCCTGCTACTAACGCTAAAAAGCGCTGACTGATTTATCGGAAAATCCCTGAAAATCCCTTAACGTTAAAACACTGCTCCTGTCAGTGATGGAGTTAACACACACTCGATGGGCCCTTGCGTCCATCTCAGCCCTGAGATAAGAGTGCTCCGGGTGTTATCAGATGACCTAACGATGACCAGCTGTGTAAGCGTGGCAGAATGTGAGCAGACACCTTAAGACGACGTTCACATGCACAGCAGTTTCTCATCCCTTGAGCTCTGGACAGACTTGGAGCTTATTTTATGCGCCGCTGGTCGCAACCGAGCGAGGCGTGAGCGGAATGTACGTCTGAACGTCTAGCCTGGCGCGTCAAGCCGTGTCACGGAAAAGGTTAACAATGTCAGAGCAGAATTTTACAGGTAGGATGCAAATAAGAGGCGTGTTAAAGAGAGGCAGAAAGGGAGCCAAGGAAGGCAGCAGAGATGCTGTTTACAGTGGAGGGGCTAGACAGGCTTCTTTGAGCTTGGCTGGATATCTGTACCACGGCCATATGCTCCGTGGGCTGCGCGATGGGCAAGGCATAGATATGATGGCTTAAAGTACTAAGGGAATAAAGAAGGTGCTATGTAAGCATAATGAGATGACCTGGAAGAAAAGGTGAGAGTGAAAGAGTGAGGGAGAGAAGGACAAAGAGATACGCAGAGAGAGAGAGAGACAGAAGGCAAAAGAGGCAGGTAATATATACTGTATAAGACATCGATTGAAGGCTGGTGGACTGGTATTATCCGGCTTTTCGGTTATATTATTTATTATTATTTATTATTCAGTGTTATTCAGTATTATTTAGTACATTTAGCTACATATATCAAAGTGAATAAGCTCCTTACAGTTACCACATTAAAATTTTACAAGTTATTTGCAAAACCACCCATGCGAAAACCAAATTAAACTCGAGGCCTTCTTCTCAGTAGGTGTCTCAGGAAACCCTTTTAAACATGCGTTTAATCCCGAAAAATCATCCGTTTTCTTTGCCCGCTTACTCCAGTTTCACAAGCGCCAGTTTCTACCCAGCAATACAGGGCGCAAGGTGGGAATGCACACACACACACATACACACACAATCACTCTAGCACACGAAAGATGCCAGTTATAGAAATAGCACACATTATTGGAATGGTACTAGGGCGGCATGGTGGCTCACAGCAAGAAGGTCCTGGGTTCAATCCCAGGGTGGAGTGGCCTGGGTCCTTTCTGTGTGGAGTCTGCATGTCCTCCCCGTGTCCGCGTGGGTTTACTCCGGGTACTCTGGTTTCCTCCCACAGTCCAAAGACATGCATGTTAGGTTAATTGATTACACTAAATTGGCCTGGTTTGAGTGTGGTCTCAAACCAGGCCAGACGAAGCGATGCGTCGGCTGGAGTATTCTCGGTCGCATCAAATGGCAGTGGGCGGACGCCGCATCCGGCGGGACAAGTGCCAGGACAATGATGATGATTGGAATGTGAAAGAAACTCTGCCAAGATCTGTTACCAAACTTTCAACATGTTCATACAATCCAACTTTTGTGAAGAACTGAGACTCTTGTGAAGTGCAGGGACACCCCTGGTCGCCAGACTCGGGACCACCCCGAGGAGCACTGAGACTCGAGACTGTGGCAAGACTGAACACATTATTACTGTACAATATATTTACAAAAAAAAAAAAAAAAAAAAAAGGAAAGGTAGAGATTTCCCAAAATACACCTCCTACTAAAACGACTTTAGGTCTTTAAGTGGACTGTGGTTGCCTGACGATTAAGGTACTGGACTCTGGACCCTAAGGTCCAGGGTTCAAATCCTAATTCTGCCAAGATGCAACTGTTGGGTCCTTGAGCAAGGCCACACCCACAATTGCTTGGATTGTAAGACCGTACCAGTTGTAAGTCGCTTTGGATAAGGGCGTCTGCTAAATGCAGTAATTGTAAATGTAAACTCAGACTGCTGCACATGCCAGTGTTTGAGGCTGGCATTTACTTCCCAGATGGAGTTTGCATTGTTTATGAAAAAACCCCAGAGTGCACAGGACGTTCCTATTGCCAGTCCCAAGGATGGATATATGGAGAGGGCAACCGGCATAAAAGCTGTTGGAAACTAATTAGAGCAGTCAAAGAAAGACCAAAAACTAAATCCACTTAAGTAATTTGACACAATGGCACGATTAGGAATCCTCAGGTTTCATTAGCTGTACGTCAACAGAGAAAGCCTTCGACAACTGCATCTCTGGCGGTGCAGCTAAATGTCAGGGCCATTGTGTCCATTCAGTTGTCTCAGCACTTTCTAGTAAACCATCCTGGCATCATTGTTTTTACAATGCTCTGTCACCACGGTGCACTTTCTTTTGTCTATTTTTTTACCTCTGAGCTAAGTTTTCCTCAGTGTTGACTCATTGCTTGTCAAGTCAGAACCCCAAAGTCTCTTAGCGCACCCTCTGATGGAGTGAAAACAATAATAACTCACTATAATAAACATACAGATGGAGCACAAAGGGCTTTTGTAAAATTCGGTTTATTAAGGAATAAATACTGAGTCGCTTGTTAGTTCTCGCTGTTCCCACTCTTTCATTACCCAGTCTCCGTAACTCTTTGCTACTGTCAACACTCCTGTTATGTTTCAAGCTAGATTTACACTGAAACGAAGATAAAAGGTCTGAAGTCTTCAACATTCTGTCAGAGAACTCACCCCTCCCGCTCCTTCTAACTTTCCCACCACCCCAGAGGCCAGTCATTTGGCTTCCACCGAGCCTGCTCCAGGCAAATACTTCTCTCACCTACAGTTAACCCGAAGAGCAGCACCTAGGTCTCACTCTGACTTTGGCGCACCGAATCCATCACATGCGAAAACTCCTCAAAGTGTTCTTTAAAGTACAGTGGGGGAAATGAAGAGTCGCATGCCTGAAGCGAGAGTTCCAGACAAACACTTGCCTCTTCAATCTTCCACCCGAGATCTCTGTGTTTTTCTTCCACTTTCTTAGGCTCACAACTTAAATGATTGTTGAGGAAATCAGCAGAAGAGCTCATCTTTCCAATTTCACAGCGGAAAAAGGGCCCCATCTGTCTTAACAAGCGCAATTCCCACAATCAGTCTGCGACCGATGTAAAAGGAAACACGTTCTCAAACGGGGTAAGGTCTATTAAGTAAAATCTGTGCATGAAAATTGATTATGTGCAAACAAATGTTTTGGTGTTTGCAGCTAAGGTTGTAATAAAGTTGGAAATATGATCACATTCAATTGCACTGGTTATTAATTCAAAGCTTCAGAGGCCCTTTGAAGAAGCTTTTTTTTTGCTGAAGTGATCAAGGGCCAGTGTCAGTGGGGCTGAGGGGAGAACTTTATTGTTCAAATGAATTAGCTAATGTTAACACTGTACAGAGTCAAAATTGGTCAGGGCATCAGTAACAATGCAGATAAAAGACACAATCTGGCATCGTCTAGAAAAGGATCTGTGGTGTTTTGCCAAACACTTTGCCAAATGCTCTAAAATGTGTTCATGTTTTGCTTCGAAACGTAGAGGTCCACCCAAGAGGGGGATTAGATAGTTTGCCTTGTCTGATTTCATAGACATAAAAGATCTGAAGGCGAGAGAAAGTCAGTATACTGATCACAACACACGCTCCCACAAAAGAAACATAAAAAGAATGAATGTTCCTTTGAACTCACTATGCCCTGGGGATGCCACCAGGGAGAGCTATGAAAATTTAGGTCCATTTTGCTGAAGCATAAAGCTCTGAAATTGGTCTTAGAGATGATATGAGACTGGTCCACTTTTAATATATGACCTCTTCCATTACACAAAGTATCCATCAGATCTCAGCCTACTGATATAGCTCCCTCAGGATCTGTTAAAAAAATACAGGTTCCAAATTACCAGCTGGCAATGTAAGATCAAGATTAGTCCCAGGCTTTAGTCCCACTATAATTGTTTAAACCTAGAGTAGGGGTAAAACAAATCACGTACAGTTGCTCTTAATCCCCAACCGCATCACTTTTAATCGGACTAATCCAGAGGAGGGTGCACGTGGTTAGTTCTGTCGCCTCACAGAACCTGGTTTGATTCCCGGTCGGGACTGTGTGGAGTTTGCATGTTCTCCCCATGTCCCCATTGTATTGTCTACTCAATCCAAAGGCATAGAGTACTGTTCAAAAGTCTTAGGCCACCGTTAGATTTGTTGTTTTACAATCCTACAATGACCATATATAACATATTGTTGATGATTGGTCCCAAAAACTTGGATTTGTCACTCCATAATCATCTTTCTACTGATCTTCATTCCAATCTTTATGAGCTTTAGTATGTCTTTGCCTTTTCACCCTGTTTTCCTTCTGGTGAAGTGGTATCTTGACTGCTACCCTTCCAAAAAGCATTCCTGGTCAACGTTTTGAACTGTAGAAGAGTCAAACTGCCACATGCTGCTATTGCTCAAGTGTAAGGCTGGTTGTATTCTAATGAAGAGACTGAAAAAACAATTATATATGGTCATTGGAAGAGCAATTTAATAGTGGGCTAAAAATTTTGCACAGTACTGTAAATAAAGGTTTATTACAAATTAATAAGAATTAATCTGGCCCTGAATGCATAAGTGAACATCCAATGTTTGATGTTCTAACACACCCAGGTACATCAGCATGTATGGGAATAAAGTCATCCCTCCCACGGCTATTTCAATAATCGTAATCAAATTCCTGGTCTCATTATTTTACATTCTTTCCCCCACCTACTCAGTCAAAAAGAAATCAAAGAATCTGTGGAAGTAAACTGACACTAGACTTTAAAAAGTGGGCGAGGAAATTGAGCCATTAATCATAAGTCTCACACCCCCGGTTTTGTCCCAGTCCTGTTCGGAGTCGCACATACGCACACAACTCATTTCCAAAATGGACTGGCCAGAGCTTGTTACGTATAACGCAGCAGATGAGTGCTTCCCTGAACTGACATTTGCCAGCGTCTTCGCTTGAACTTGTCCCTGCGTGGAGACGCCACTCTAGCGCTCATTTTGATTTGATTGGACCTCGAGGAGAATGTCTGAGACAGAGATGGAGAAGCACGTCGCATCTGCCTTGCTAAATTGCTATTCAGTCTTGTCAGAAAAAAAACCCATCTGGCGTGCTTTAAAGGATCGTGCACGTGAGAACACCTTGGCAGACAAATCAAGATCATTAAGTCGATTCAAACCTGGTATCCATTTACAATTGGGCACTAGGTGTCATTTTGAGACTTCTTCATAATAAGGTAAACGTAATGAAGGTCTGGCGTATTCAGCCGTCAAAGTGGACTGTCAGAAAGAATCCTCCGTCGCCTAAGGTTAGTGTGTTAAATAAGCTAATGTTTGCAAAATACCCTAGCATCTTCAGTGCCTGCATATTTCAGCATGACTAACATCCAGTGCTTGCCCTAGTTGCATCAGCCAGACAGACTGTAGACAGCTGGCTGTCATCTCTGCACCAGAAAACTGTTGCTTTGCAAACTGAGGGACGTGGAAGGTCAAAAGGCCAAGAGGGGCTCAGCCATCTGTATATGTCTCCTACCAGTCCCGGTGTTGCAGGCGTTCTTGTCGTTGTTCCTCTTGGAGTCCAGATTTCAAGCACTTGTGTAAACGCTAGTCACAGCGCATAAAGCCAATATTATTGAGAGGGCAGGGATCAGGTTTCCAAGGATAAATTATTAAGGAACAACGCTGGGGGACGTGCACTTCTTGACTGTTTTTCACTGGCAACACCTGCTAATTCGTAGACTCCGAATGGTAGTGGTTCAGATTCTCAGGGCCAAATGTATGTGCGCTGGGCTTGGTGATATATCATGCACAGATCGATCCACAATCAATGAAGAATCCTGAAGGAGATCTAAGCTTTCACTGTGCTGCTGGAGTTTTGCCATAAGGTCAGCTCCACCTACCCTAAAGCAGGGTGTGTGTTGGCAGCAGAAAGGTGGATTTGAATCTGCCTAGTTACTCTGCTTTGTGTTTCTCTTTTTACGCGTTAAGCCTCTTGGGTTCAAGGCTTCCTTCCTTTTCAAACTTGTCAATTGTCGTATCCTGTTTAAATTTATTCTCTTCGCTCTAACTCCTTGCTGTCTTACTGCCCCTCAATTAGTTTATTTGTTTCGCTGGGCTCCCAACAATGACATGGAAATTTGTTATTTGAGACGAAAGGCATATGACAGGGTGCGAGTCATGAGGAAGAAGTTAGCACTTAACAAGATTGTTTTTCTTTTGTCCAAGGACCAAGGCTACTGCTTCCTCTTATAAAAAGAAATGAAACTCTCATTTAAAGCGACATTCTCCATTAGCAGGTAACCAAGGGAGAGGGAGGATGGAAAAGAAGGTGTAAGGGAGAGGCTAATTTCTATTTGGCTGGTAGTTGGCCAGGTTCCATATGATGTAATCTATATTAATGCTTCTATATGCTATATCACTGCCCATATTTAATTAAACGTTCGCACCGTTCACCTTTTAACCCTGCTTCTTTGCAGTCAGAGTTGCACGTTTGGTCCGACACAGGACCTAAGCGTGGCCCGGATAGAATGCCAGGGCATCGCAGGCCCAGCAGGATTCATTGCTGAAGCTCCGTGAGGTGATCCACCGACTGCCCTTCACTTTTTCAGATACCCAACCTGAGTGGAAGGTACAATCTGTACTCAAACCTGGATTTCTATGGGTTGGCGAATTGCCGCCAACAACACCAACAACCAACGAAGAAAAAATATCCACGTGGCATCTTCTGATAGCATACTAAAATTAGATCTGAAAATCCCTTTTCAGTCCATTTAAATGAAATCCCTTCAGCTTAATTCCCTCAAACTGCTTTTTATTGTCCCTGCAATTTCTTTGGTAATTACACAAACTTTCAAAGTTTGTTATTTGTTCTGAACTTTTCCACTTTCTACTTCGGACAACTGGTTGCACAGTCATGCAGCAAATAGCTCCTTCACCATCCAGCGAGTGAGCGTGAGTGATAGAGACTACAATTAATAGCTGCTGAAGCTAAACACCAAGGCTACAGCTTAAAATAAAGAAGCACACCGACCGCGAGGCTGAAGCTGGAGAACAGAACTGAGCTCCCTGAGAGTACATCATCAGAGCTGACTCTACTGTTCACAGCGGGCCAGAGTCAGCTCCACTGGCCAAATTTAGATTTAAAGAACAATTGAGGAACTCTGTGCAATAGTGAGGTGAGGGAGACAGGGACACCATCCAGGAACGCACACACCCTTTGTTATCAGGGCCTACAGGTCAAGATCTTAGACAGGAACATCTTGGCATTGTCTGCCTGGCCCTGGAGGAAGAGCGGTGATGGAATGCTCTACGTTTCTGGTGTGACACACACACACAAGCCCATCTGGAATAGGGGATCTGACAGAGATGCGGAAAAATGAAATATGTGTCCTTCACTCCCGACTTGCCTGGGATGTGCTCCAGAAATGCAGCTATACTCTGCTCCACTAGGGATTATGAAAGTGAGGACACAATAGAGTAACCATTTTCTATGATGACTTTGGACAGCTGGTCCATCTGGCACAAAGTACCACACTGATGATGTCACACCAACAATATGTGGTCATATTTGTTTGTCTCCAACATAAAATTAACTAAAAAAAATCTTAAGGAGTAATAGTATACAGTATATATAGTATACCGACTGTGGTGGCCTAGCGGTTAAGGCACAGGGCTATGGACCAGAAGATCCAAGTTTCAAATTCCAAGCTGCCACTGTTGGGTCTTTGAGCAAGACCCTTAACCTACAATTTCTTGGACTGTAAGAGAGTATGAATTGTAAGTCACTCTGGATAAGGGCATATGACAAAAATGTAAATGTATATATTTGTTATATAATATAACCTTCAAAATACACCACAGTTTTAGAGATACTGTAGTGTACTCCCCCTTGTTTAAAATAATGGGATCACCACACTTAGAGGATGTTCACCCAGCTTTTTTTTCTTCACAGCACAAAAACAAATCACAGATATGACACCAAACAGCTTTTCTATAAAACTGAACATTCTCGCTTCGTGAAGCATACCTCAAACAAATTAAATTCAATTATTTTAATTAGTGGCATATTTTTTTCCAGATCAAGAGGGGGGAAAAAAATATGGAATCACTCAATGTAGAGAAAAATAATTACGGAATCACCTTGTAATTTGCATTTCTAAAACAAATGCTGGCACAAGTCTAAAAATGCAAATTAACCTGTAGTTAAAATGGAGTGCTTACAAACGTTCCAAAGTAGTTGGAATTGGCTAACTGAAAGAAAACACAACACCGACAAGAGAGTTGACAAATTAAACAATGGAAAGAATCATAAATCTCCTTCACGATGGAAATCCAACACAGACTACGGCAAAAGATGTTGGTTGGAGCTTGTTAGTTGTGTCTAAAATCCAGTGCAAGTACAGTATAAACAAATTGGGAAGGTTATAAAAAGGAAAAAATATGGGTAGACGGACATCATTGAAGCATCAGGATAGAAAACTCAAAGCAATATGGCTTGATAACAGAAAATGCACAACAAAACAGACAGGGGGAGACAGGATTAAATGTTTGACAGAACTGTAAGGTGTCATCTGAATGAAATGGGATTTATATAGAGAAAAGCCAAATGAAGACCAGAACTAACACCTAAACTGAAGAAAACAAGGTTACAGTGGGCTAAAGAGAAGCAATCATGGAGTGTGGCTGACTGGATGAAAGAGATATTCAGCAATGAACCACAAATCTGCAACTTTTGTCTGAGACTGTTCTGATGAAACATATAAAGATGGCTGCTAGAAGAAAATGATCCCATCTCCCCTCTCATTTATGATATGGAGTTACATATCAGGTAACTGAGATGGAAATCATTCCCTCAACAGTCCATGCACAGCTGTACATCGAAATTTTGGACACTCTTCTCATTCCATAGCTATAAAATTTGTTTGGTGATGATCGATTCTTGTTTCAGTATGAGAATGCATCTTGCAAGAGTAAAGTTGCTACTGATTGTTTAACAGAACAGGGTGGGCCATTTATATGGATACACCTCAATAAAATGGGAATGGTTGGTGATATCAACTTCCTGTTTGTGGCACATTAGTATATGGGAGGGGGGAAATTTTTCAAGATGGGTGTTGACCATGGCGGCCATTTTGAAGTCGGCCATTTTGGATCCAACTTTATTATTTCCAATGGAAAGAGGGTCATGTAACACATCAAATGTATTGAGAATTTCACAAGAAAAACAACTGTGTGCTTGGTTTTAACGGAACTTTATTCTTTCATGAGTTATTTACAAGTTTATGACCACTTATAAAATGTGTTCAAAGTGCTGCCGATTGTGTTGGATTGTCAATGCAACCCTCTTCTCCCACTCTTGACACACTGATAGCAACACTGCAGAAGAAATGCTCTCCCGATCTGACCCCCTTAGACTTTTATCTTTGGGGGTCATCTAAAGGCAATTGTCTATGCTGTGAAGATACGAGATGTGCAGCATCTGAAACAACGGATACTGGAAGCCTGTGCTAGCATTTTTTCTGCGGTGTTGCTATCAGCTATCAGAAGAGGGTTGCATTGACAATCCAACACAATGGGCAGCACTTTGAACACATTTTATAAGTGGTCATAAACTTGTAAATAACTCATGAAAGAATAAGGTCCCGTTAAAACCAAGCACACCATTGTTTTTCTTGTGAAATTCTCAATACATTTGATGTGTTACATGACCCTCTTCCCATTGGAAATAGTAAAGTTGGATCCAAAATAGCCGACTTCAAAATGGCCGCCATGGTCAACACCCATCTTGAAAAATTTCCCCCCTCACATATACTAATGTGCCACAAACTGGAAGTTGATATCACCAACCATTCCCATTTTATTTAGGTGTATCCATATAAATGGCCCACCCTGTACAATGGTAAATACGCTCACAAACTTTGTGCACTCAGTGTACTTTATGAGCTATATTTCTATATATGTGTTTTGCGTCTGTCTAGTTGTTTTTCTTCTCTGGTTACTCATGCAACGCTGTCAGTCCGTTATAAGGAGCTGACTCACTGTAGCTGTTAGCGGTAGCAAATCAGAGAAACTTCCATGATATATGGATGCTTTTCAGGTTGTACATCGCCAGTACTTCAACTATTAACCCTATTAGTGATAGGGCTAGGGGCCTGCACTATCTATTATGCTTCTAACATTCTGTCAAGCATTGGTTTATAGGACTTTAAATGTGTAAACAAAACCATTAGAGGTATGTTTCTTTGGTTTTTCGTGAAAATGGCTTTGGGAGTAAAAAGAAAAGCGCTTGTTTTCAAAGCTCTGGATTTCTAAAGCATATTCTCATTTAGAAAAATAGCCAAAGGTGTGAGTCACTTCTGTGGATCAGCTTCCATGGCATCCACAAGAAACATCGCTGCTGTGCTGACTGGGAGCTGATGAAACACCATCTCTACATCTGTTGCCTTCGCAAGTTTTATCAGCTTTGAGAAGCAATGTCATTTCTCATTCCTCACTATACTGACATGTGCAAAGTTTGCAGAGGCAGTCCAGAGCAAGTTTGAAGTAAGAGTTTGAATTAGTGATAAGGATCCAGCTAACCTTCATCCGGGCAGGTAATTCCCTGGTTCTGAAGCTACCCACACTGACTCGAGATGGATCTGCCGATCAGCTAATTCATTGGATCCAGTGTGTCTGAGCACTCAAAACTCAGGATCAAGGTTGGTAATGGAGTCTCCGATCCATTCTGATCGACGCTCCTCAAGTCTTCTTACTCGTTCATTCTTCCCCAGCTTTTTTTTTTAAACAAAACAAAAAAAATCCACTTCCACTACCCTTGATCCTCAAAAACTGAGCAACTCCTAAAAGACATCCCCTCTTTGCATTTGGTGAGTCATGGCACGTCAGCAGCTCCTGCTGCTTGGCTTCAGGTCACAAGTTCAGCATCCAGCCAGTTGAGGTGGATAGACCCCCCCACCCCCATCTGCAGCCAAGGGTGTACTGTGAAAACCCAGCTCCGGCACAACAGGAGCTGTCCATCAGGCCCGCTTATGAGTCATACCAGTGAGAGAAAAGACATCACACTATCGAAATCAATGTTTAAGAAGGAGATGTGGAGTGCTGAGTGTGAAGAAGAGCCCAAGAGCAGCAAAAGACGAAATAAAGAAAATCAGAGCCTATTGAAGGCAGGTGGACAGAGAGTACTGCAGAATGGTCTTACGTGGTTTGATAAAGACCTCTCTCACTCTGAAAAAAAGAGTTAAAATTCCGATCTTAAAAGAAACTGCAATCAGGAAAAAACATTATTAAACTACTACTTGAGGTCAAGTAGAAATATTAGTTTCAAATTTAACCTTGGAAAAAGAGGATACTTAATGCTAAGCTTGTTCTAGACTGATTTCTTCTCGCAGTCTGATTAAGTTTGCATCACCTGAGAATTCTGTTTGCCGTAAGAAAATTCTGTCTGCTTGTCTTTGTTCTGTTGTCAGTGATGCAGATTCATCTTAGAGTCGATCAGAGGTCTGTGACAGGCTTTAATGAAGGTGTGTTTTGGCTGTCAGAAGCACTAGGGCTTGACTGTTTCTGTTTGCCAAGGTGGCCTGGATATTGGGCTATTTGGCCCATGTCAAGTGCTGACATGTCAATAAAAGAAGCAATGTGGCCATGAAGGTCACTGCTTGTGCCAAGTCAGGGCTCTAGTTTCCCATGCATTTGGGCCAAAATGGCTTTTGTAGTTGCCGGAAAAAGGAAAGGAGGACTGGATGGAATGGCTGGAACCTGACAGAATGGCTTTTGTGCAGCGATGCTGTTACACAGTGCACAGTAATTATTGTAACTTACTCGAAATTGCACGGTATTATTACAATGGTAACGTAATACTGTGCACTAGTTAATAGTGAATAGTTTGGGAAATGACTGTGAGGATGGGCACTAAAGTTGGAAAATAGGCCCTCGCTCACTGTTGGCATCTCCAGCATGTCCCCAAACATTTTAGCATGGCCGGGCAGAGCTATTTTACTGTCTCTGTTTGTCTACAAAGATCCCATGCAATTACGCTTCATATTATGGACCAGATGACATTGAGTGAGGCTGACATAACAAAGATCACTAATTAGAAGAGTCCAGTAATCAGGCACATGACAGTTATTGTGGCTGAAGCCTACTCTATAATTCTATTCCTGTCCCAAAAACCATTTAAGCCTAAACGCCGTGATAAACGTCTTTTAAAAACTCAGACCCATATGGCTCACACTACACGATTCAGTCACTGGCTCTTAGTGTTCATGTGATCATGGGGTAGTGCAGACTACACGATCAATTATGCACTGGGGTCCCACAGTATGTGATTTATCAATGCTGTCACAGAGAGCCTGATTATAAAATACCACTGTCTTTGGAAACACAAACACAGGAAGTGTATCTGCAACTGCTAAAACACTGCAGATACAAGTGAGGAGTTTTCCCGACATTAAACCCGTGAAGCACGGGGCCAGAGCTGTGTCACACTGCAGACGGCTTGGTAAACATCACGTTCAAAGCAATAACTGGCACAATATTTATAGCAGCTACTGGGGTTGGAGGTAAGAGCTCACTGCTGCAAACACCAGTTCCTGAGGACCTGTGTTCGAACCGCAGGGTGGCGTTGCAATATGAAGGTCAGGGCCCTGCGATGGACTGGTGTGCCATCTTTTGTGTGCTCACATCTGACTGCATTACCAAAGAAAGTTTGTTGGAACTGAACTTTTTGTTAAAACAGGCAGCCATTTTTACTTCTCAGGCCCTTTAAGAAAAATCCTTCTTGACAAATGGTAGCGAGAAAGTTTGAATATAAATAAACAACTTGTTGAGCGAAAAAGATTAATTTTGAAGGGAACAGCAGCCAAGGAGTAACCATGTATCACAGTTAGCTAGCACAGCAGCAACACTTGGCCAAAAACACAAGACTGAAAGGAAGCAGAACATCAATCTAGAGTACAGCACAGCACACACACACACACACACACACACACTCCTCACAGCATACACTGACGCTATGGCAAACGGATCCTCTCTACATTTCTCAGAATGCGGCCAGATCCAGGATATGTAAGAGCTAAACCCCACTTTGCTTCGATGGCATGCACAGTAATGCATACTGAATTTACTTCTACGTAAATGAAATTAGTGTTCATGTTGTCATTGGCCAAAGAATCATTCAAGATGAATGTGGCCGGGCCTGGAATAGCAGGCTTGTGATTTAATAAAGTGCATGATGTATGCAGTCACAAAGATAAAATAATAGAGAAAAGAAGAGATATATTTAAATAAGTAGTGCAGTGCTTCCAACAGAATCAGTTTCTATTTATGGCAGAAAGCTGATGTGGGAAGGGAGGGGGTGTAAATAATATCGTATACAAGGTGCCACACTGCAAATATTTTAATGGCCAAGTACTGAGAGTGAGAGAGAATGCAAGAAAGAACTATGAAACGGAGCGGAATCAAGGAAACTGCAACATGAGTGGAGAAGCAACTGCACCTTTGTAACTCTAAAATGGGAGTGCACTAAAATTACTGCACTTCTCATGCTTGCTTCACAGTTGTTAGCACGCCTCGCAGTTCCCTGATCACTTCTGAAATACCTGTTTGTGTTGTAAACACAACAGGAAACACTGTGCGCTCTCACCAAAAAAGACAGCAATCTCACTCTGGGGAGAACAGGGTAAACAGGGGCTGAGCGAATGAACATGCTGTGACATAAGATTTGACCCATTTTAAATAGTAAATAATATGGAAAGTCAATACGTGGGGCTCAGTGTTGGTAATGTGGCAGGTCGCCACAAATAAAACAGTGTATGGGAAACACGGGTAGTGCACATGTTCCATAATAAGAGTAGATCTAGTGGACAACATAGATATTGTATAGATATTGTATAGTCTTACACTATTGTTATCCGAAAGTCTTATTTTTCTTCCTTCCTTCTTCTTCTTCTTCTTCTTCTTATTATTAATCCACATTTTTGTCCGGTTTTCAACTGCCACAGCTTTCGAGATATCGACCCCGTTCCAGCGTCATTGCGTTGGGTCTGGGGGCCCCGCAAAGTCCGAATTTTCCCATAGGAAATGAATGGGCCAAAAGTTAATGAATCATAACTCAGTCAGTTTTCGACCTACGGCCACGAAATTCGGCAAGCTTGATCTCGGGTGCAATATGAGGTGACATGTGATGCCCATGGGGCCCCTGTGGACCCCAGCTGGGCACTGGGGCCCCTGGGTGGGCCAATGACCATAACTCAGTCAGTTTTCGACCGATTGCCACGAAATTCGGCAGGCTTGGTCCCAGGGGCACCCTGCTTTGACGTGATGCCCTTTGGGCCCATGAGGTACACTAAGGGTCGGCCATTGCAGAGTGGCAATCACACTCGCATTTTCTTCAGGAAATGCACCTCTCTAGTTAACATTAATTAGCTAAAATAAGAAAGCAATCGCATAAAGACTGCTATAACTTTGTCATGAACTTTTTTTACATAAAGTATATGATGAAAGAGTCGCTCATTGGACTGTGGTGGCTTAGTGGTTAAGGTGCAGGACTATGGACCAGAAGGTCCAAGGTTCAAATCCCACCTCAGCAAGCTGCCACTGTTGGGTCCTTGAGCAAGCCCCTTAACCCACAATTGCTTGGATTGTAAGATCGTATCAATTGTAAGTTGCTCTGGATAAGGGTGTCTGCTAAATGCTGTAAATGAAATGAAATAAATGAAATGGGTTTGACGCATCATGTTGAGCCGTGTACAAATGCATGCGCTTCACTGGGAGAAGAAAACATCTCGCCATTTACTGGACAGTTTTTTTAGATGATTGGACGACTTCTCAAAGGGGTGGAACCTCAGCCAGCTGTCTGTAGCTAAAGATGCGTTATTACTAGGCAACACAACTAACCGCAGCTCCACATGCAGAAAAGTCTGGCCAGGAAAATAAATTGATCAGATGTAAGCATAAGTGCCACCTGTTTTAAAAACCACCAGTTGCCACTGTTTGAATGTAGGTAATAAAGGTAATACATAAAACAATAGACTTATTTTCCTTTTATGGACGAATTTGGCCTTTCCATCAGTCACACTGTCAATGACTAATCAGTTCCGAACAAGCCAAATAGGTATGTGCAGTTTCAGTGGGAAAGTGAATTGCTGCTTTAGGTGATGGATAAGCCCTTGACTGAGTCCTAGGCATAGCCTGAGGGATTTTCGCTTCTTCCACTTATTGAGCTTCAGAGCAGACAGGCAGCAATTTAGCTATTCAGTGCACATTAACACTCCTTCCCATTTTTCTGAAGGGCAGTCTTAACATTTGTATCGACTACCGAAAATGTACAATTAAAATCAGTCTGTGTCTATCAAGACTTTTCAATTGAAAGGTATATATATATATATATATATATATATATATATATATATATATATATATATATATATATATATATATATATATATATAGTGCAGAGGCAGCAGGGGACAGGCCACCAAGGTCATCCGTGTCAGGATAACTTTTAATGAAAGATCATCAGCAACCAGAAGGAAACCCACGTGCCACAAAAAGACCCCACAAGTCTGCAAATGCCCAAACACACAGCTCAGATCCTCCTCCCAACGAAACAAACAACCTTTCCAGGTCACGCTCCTGCACACAATAGAAGGGATTACAAGTCCCAAACTGACATAACAGATGCTATTTGGTTTTGCATGGTCTAGACCTAGAAAGGACTTTCTAAAAAGAGGATTTCTTCCTGTCACAACTGGGCAAAGCGACGCTAAACAGCGGTGATGGCAGCAGGGGAAGGAACTCAGGCGGAATGCTGAAGCGAGAGCACATGGCACAGTTCCACTCAGTATGTCGCCGCCCTGAATAGAGTGACAAGTTGGCGGTGCAAATCGTATTTCTGGGACCTTGCATTTTCCTGAGCCATGTGCAGCAGTGCAAATGCTTTACCCGTAACCCTGTTTTTCACAGTCAGCACAAGCAGAGCTCAGGGAGCGCCACATGAGCCGGAAGGTGTCCAAAAGTGTGACTTAATAACACGCGCCTTCGCTGTACATTATTCCTCCATCCCGCATTTCCTGAGACAAATGAAGGCCGCGTTCTTCTAATTCACCTCGTACCTTCAAAGCATAACCTCAGTTTTAAAGCCACGATTAATCACGGCCCTTAATGCTGATCATCCAAACATGTTAAAACACTGTGATGCAAAATGTTTAAAGAAGACATGAGTGTCTCACTTCGCTCGTAGCCTCCGCGCAATAATTAGGCAGCCTTTTAACTCCTCGCACCTGATTCTCGGTTTGTGTTCTGATTCCTTCCCTGTTTCTACTCTCTTACTGGGTTTCTGAGGGTCCTCTTTCTCTTCTCGAATCTCGTATTTTGACCTGTAGCTCTGTATTTGTGCATCTGCTGATTCTGCACGCTGCCTGTGCCTGTGTGGTTTCCTGTGTCTGGCCTCCCGCCTGGACCTTGCTTGATTATCGCTCTTGACCTTCACCGCTCTGTTTGCTGTGTGTAAAGAACTCCTGAAATGCGTAAAACTTCTGTTTTAATCCTATACTACGAGGGTTCTAGAGCCAACAGCGCATACTTTACAAAAGTATCACAGAAAGCATGAAGTGATACCACAGGGACTGTGGTAGCCTAGTGGGTAAGGTACTGGACTATGGACCAAAAGGTCCAGGGTTCAAATCCCACCTCTGCCAAGCTGCCACTGTTGGGTCCTTGAGCAAGGCCCTTAACCCACAAGTGCTTGGATTGTAAGACTATACCAATTGTAAGTCGCTCTGGATCTCTATATATATGAAAAAAGATTCAGTTAACCCAAGGGTCAAATAAGGGTCATTATATCTGTTTTGTGTTGACCAGTGTAAATTTCGGCTGAATAGATAAGCTTGTAGTTGTAATATATTGGAAGACACTGATTCAGTACCACCACTCCTCGCTCCATTTAGTTTATCGATAATATTGCGTTGCTCATTGTTAAGCAAGACATCCATGCATACTGTACATCCATTCAAGTTCCATAGAGACACCACAAGATGCCCTTTAACTCCATATCAATGAAAGACACCTTCAAATGCATGCTCTGTCATTGAGCGCTACATCCTTCTGTGGGGTTGGAGGAGTTAACAGTTTATCTCCCTGAATGGAAGCCTGAAGTGTACACAGAGGCACTAATGTAGAATATATCTCTTCAGGGGAAACTCCAGCAAGTTCTGTCATGGGAAAACTCTGTAACGCTTAAGATTGATACTCTACATTACCTGCACAAACACCGACAAAGCTATGGCACGGACTAAATCTGTTCTCACTTTGATTTATTAGTTCTGTTTGTTTAGCGCAGAGTAAGGGGCTAAGGAGATTGAAACTGGCAACATAAGTGCGTACAATGGAGGCCAAAAGTCTGAGAGCACCAGTGGAAATGCTGGATTGAATCTAGAAGGAGCAGGATAATGGCTCATAAAACACTTCAAAGCTTTGTAAGAACTACCTGAAGACCAAAGACGATCAAGGAGTGCTGAATGTTATGGACTTTCCTAAACAGTCACTTGACCTAAACGTTTATGGGGGCACTTGAACACAGGCAAAGCCAAGCATTTGGTAACCACACAATGCTCTTTGTGAAGCCAAGCTGGATGACATGGATCATCAGACTTCAGATGACATGCTGTCATCAAAGCAGAAGAGAAACGTAGCAAAAGATTACATTCAAAGATTCAACTCTTATGCTCACTATATGCTTTGCGGTGAAAAACAAAAAAAACACACAAGCATGTTCAGTTGTGATCTCACACTTTTGAACTCTTTTGAATAAACATTTAAAAATTCATTCTGTCCATCAAAATGTTCTTTAAAAAAAAAAAAACAGTGCTGGAAATACCAAGAGAAAGATGCATCATCTATACTGAGAGTACGTTTGGCATGCCCCGAGCAGTCACAAAACAAACACCACAAGTCCAGCTGGCTCTGAAATGCAAATGCACAATGATGCCTCCTCCATGCCAACTGTTGCAAAGCCTCTTAGTTGCATTCTTCCCTGGGTCTCTTGTTAGACATAGTTCGCACCATCCCATTTTTGACACAGGCCAGTGGTGGCTCTCAAAAGAGGGTGTGCAGCCTAGCCTACGCAGAGATGAGCCGCTAGAACTTTCTCTTGGGGTGGCCCAAATGGAAATCTGCACATTTCTGGCAGTCTGTGTGTAAGAATGCTGTGAGGAGGGAAAAAAATCACCATGCTAAGGAGGAAACGAGGAAAGGACAAAAGCACAATGATCGATATTTCTGCGAGAACGCCCCATGCGCCAGCTTTTTCTGCTGTAACTCGCGGTCTGTGCTGTAACTGGCTAAAGGGGCCTATGCCACATGACCTTCAGTGGGGCCAGTAGGGACCCGCCCCCTTGCCTGCTTCGCCGAGACGGGGGTGTGTCACATCCATCTCTGTCAGGCGCTAGCAGCTCTGCCATTCATCAGCTGGAACGCTCGACAGCAGTACCAGAACACTGAGAGCGTGCACACACACACACACACACACACACACACACACACACACACACACACACTCCACTATACCAAGTCAAGCATATACATACGTACGAACAGTGAGCCATCTAAACTGTGCATCTGCAAAAGATGTGTCAGTGATAACAACAAAAAAATCCCATTAAGTCTTTCCATTAACGCCTTTGTTTGACACGTCCTTATTTGTGCTCACCAGTGGGAAGCCGGCTTTTAGCCATCCATCGCCGGGTGAGCATTACGAATGACTTAAAACGCACATTAGAGAAGACTAATAAAGCTGCTTACCATTACATGTATATTCATGAAACTCTAAAGCCAGGACTCGCACCAATCAATAGGGATCAGCCAATATGGTAATACAAACAAGCTTTTAGTAATCCCATCCATATGGCAGCATTACACCGGCTTTCCGGTCTCAATTTGTAAACAGCAATCTATCTTCGGCTGACAAACAGCACTGGCGCTCACGAGCTTCTCTATATGACCGGCCTACTGTAAACACGGCAAAGAAATAATACAGTAACACTCAATCATTCTAACAAGTGTGTATTCTGCTTCACATCGTTTAGACTTCAGTAGATCACATGACTTAGGCCAAATCAGGACACGTCTACAAGACGTCTTCCTTACTGTAGTTGTACAGTGGTGCTTGAAAGTTTGTGAACCCTTTAGAAGTTTCTATATTTCAGCATAAATATGACCTAAAACCTCAACAGATTTTCACACACGTCCTAAAAGTAGATAAAGAGAACCCAGTTAAACAAATGAGACAAAAATATTATACAAGGGCATTTAGTAATTGAGGAAAATGATCCAATATTACATATTAGTGAGTGGCAAAAGTACCTTTGCTTTCAGTATCTGGTGTGATCCCCCCTGTGCAGCAATAACTGCAGCTAAACGTTTCCTGTAACTGTTGATCAGTCCTGCACACCGGCTTGGAGGAATTTTAGCCCATTCCTCCGTACAGAACAGCTTCAGCTCTGGGATGTTGGTGGGTTTCCTCACATTAGCTGCTCTCTTCAGGTCCTTCCACAACATTTCGATTGGATTAAGGTCAGGACTTTGACTTGGCCATTCCAAAACATGAACTTTATTCTTCTTTAACCATTCTTTGGTAGAACAGCTTGTGTGCTTAGGGTCGTTGTCTTGCTGCATGACCCACCTTCTCTTGAGATTCAGTTCATGGACAGATGTCCTGACATTTTCCTTTAGAATTCTCTGATATCATTCAGAATTTATTGTTCCATCAATGATGGCAACCATCCTGGCCCAGATGCAGCAAAACAGGCCCAAACCATGATACTACCACCGCCATGTTTCACAGATGGGAGAAGGTTCTTCTGCTGGAATGCAGTGCTTTCCTTTCTCCAAACATAACGCTCTTCTTTTAAACCAAAAAGTTCTATTTTGGTGTCATCTGTCCACAAAACATTCTTCCAATAGCCTTCTGGCTTGTCCACCTGATCTTTAGCAAACTGCAGACGGGCAGCAATGTTCTTTTTGGAGATCATTGGCTTTCTCCTTGCAACCCTGCCATGCACACCATTGTTGTTCAGTGTCCTTCTGATGGTGAACTCATGAACATTAGCATTAGCCAATGTGAGAGAGGCCTTCAGTTGCTTAGAAGTTACCCTGAGGACCTTTGTGACCTTGCCAGCTATTATACTCCTTGCTCTTGGAGTGATCTTTGTTGGTCGACCACTCCTGGAAAGGGCAACAATGCTCTTTAGAGATGGTTTTGCAACCTTTTCCAGCCTGATGAGCATCAACAACTCTTTCTGAGGTCCTCAGATATGTTCTTTGTTTGTGCCATGATACACTTCCACAAACGTGTTGTGAAGAGCAGACTTTGATAGATCCCTGTTCTCACCACTGATTGTCATCCCATTGATTGAAAACACCTGACTCTAATTTCACATTTAAATGAACTGCTAATCCTAGAGGTTCACATACTTTTGCCACGCACTAATATGTAATATTGGATCATTTTCCCCAATAAATAAATGACCAAGTATGATATTTTTTTCTCATTTGTTTAACTGGGCTCTTTTTACCTACTTGTAGGACCTGTAAAATCTGATGATGTTTTAGGTCGTATTTACGTAGAAATATAGAAAACTCTAAAGGGTTCACAAACGTTTAAGCATCACTGTATTTCTAAACCTGATAACCACTGCCATAGCAAGAATTACGTTATAATCTATTGTTCAATGAATATGCCAACGTTAGATTGACGCAGTGGCAGTTTGCTACCATAGTGACACCAGGTTCTAATCCTGGGAGTGCTTTTCAGCCAGACTGGACGTCATACAGCAACCCGTACCCAGCCCCACAAAGGACTGACACCCCATTCAGGGTAACTGCACCTGCACCACTACGTGCGTTTACATGCTTTTATTCTTAGAGACTTTGAGATTGTTTCCACAGACCTGGTTGATTATTAAATTAAATTAAACGAATTAAAGCAGCACCCACTAAAAGGATATCGAACACTTGTGGAGACTTAAATGCAGCATGTGCTTGAGAAAATGAAGAATTCGATTATATAACATTAAAGTTTGAAGCTTACAGTGCATCTTTTTGGGAGATTATTGGCTCACTCATGTAAACCCAGAGCATTATCTGATTGTTCAAGTGCATGTATACTTGTGGATTTTCTGCAGTTATTGGATTATTAAGTGCATGTAACCACACTGAATTGCACAACAAGCTCCAGATCACCAACCCCTCCATGACCCAGACTGGGATGAACTAAATAATGCCTTTCAAACATGGGCCTGTGAAAGGACACAGCAAGTGAGCCAGTCATGAGTCCATTAGCAGTCAAGTATGCATCATCCAACATGCATAAAAAGACATGCTTGGTAGAAATGATGGGACAAAAGTTCAAGGTCAGCAACTAGTACAGCAGCAGGAAGAAAGTCCTGATCATGCATTTAAGGAAAGCGATTATGCCTCAGTGCCCAAAAGACAGTTTCAGCACCGTCGATATTTTCTCAGTAGCTGAAGCACACACCCCCAAAAGACTTTGACTCATCTGCTCTTTGACTTTGAATGACGGGAGTGATAATTCTCTGTGAACGTTAGCTGGAAAAATGTGCAATAAAAACAATGGGGGAGCAGTGTTCTGAGCGCAGTCTTAATTTCTGTCCTGTGACATTAAAATTCTTTTTCAGTTGTGTTTTTTTTTTTCATTTTTTTGCAAGTGAGAGAGAAATCAAGTGGAAATGCATTAAGGTCTGGGTGGGTGGGAAGGAGAACGTGACTGAAATTTAAAAATCGATGCTGAGGATTGAGCAGTCCAAAAAAAGAAACGCCATAGTTGTAATCCCTACATTAGCTGCGCTGTCAAGCCACTAATAAAAATAAGGCTGAGACGGATCAAGTGTGTGTGTGTCTGTGTGTGTGTGTGATTTAGAGCCATTTTAAAGGCTCTCTTAAAGGAGCAGCAGTGTGTGGCTGCCTTTTCTTCGTATTCAAGCTTGAGCTTTACTTTCTTGTAAAAAGTAAAATGTGCTGTGGTGCTATTACAGGAACAATACCATTCACTTTCGCTGGGCTATGGACCCTAAAACAAAGGCTGGGGTTTATAGCTACGTCGAGCACTCAGAACGACCTTCAGCACATGAAACGCATGAATATGAGCAACTGGAAATTGATCCCTACCTAATCAAGGGCTGAAATGCAACCAAAAAGAAGTGGCTACAAAAAAACTACAGCTTTGTGACCAGGGCAAAGCACAGAGCCTTGTGTTGCAATGCTTTAAGGCCATTCGGTGTTAGCAGCCTTTTCACGCTCCGAGCCAAGGAAGAAAGGTAAAGCAATGGCATCATTTAATGGCCATTAAAAAACAAACAACACGTCTGTAGCCTTTTGTGAATGGGTCGCATTCCCCATCAGAGCCTTGAATTTGTTTAATGTCCTTGAACGGGGAACTCTAAAACGCTGAGCAGGCTGCCTCCCTCTAGGACATTGTTTGATCGCTCTTGGAGTGACATTTAGTTAATGAACAAAGCTATCCCTCCATTCTCACTGGAAAAAGGGGGCTTGAATCCAATCCAAGGCCTGCAATACGCACAGCCTTTTAGGGCGAGGACCACAATAAGGCCACGCTGAGACACAGCGCCCGAAGACTACTCGGCTCTTTAACCTCTGTAATGGCGAGCTGAGAACTGATCCAGGACCCCCGGACCCTCGCTCTGTTTTCACCATAATCCCTAGCTGAGACACAGAATTTGGATGGGCCCTTTTATCAGCGGCGGCAGGTAGGGGAGAAGCAGTGAAAACCGGTTGACAGGCACTGACCCCGACTGTGAAGTAGGCAGATTGAGAACTGAGATTAGCTCAACTGTTCTGCTGAAAGGCAGGTCTGGAATACACAGTGGCCACGATGAACAGCCATGCTGTGTCACCTCTTGCCTTAGATGCCTGCAAAGGGAATGCATCAGAAGGACAACAAGCAGAGGCATAAATTGGGTGCTGTGCTTTGATCCTGCCAACTTAATCACAGCAGCAAAGATGATAGTCGTGGCAGAAGCCACGAGGGTTGATCGAAATATCTCGCTGCTATTGATTCCAACCCACCAACTTTGCAGAAACAACATTAAAGGTTGCTGAGGTCAAATTAACCTAACCAGTTTAATATATTGCTTTTCGATGCGTTCTAATCATTGGACAAACAAGCGCTCCTGCGCTTAAAAACCACACCGGGAGGTAATTTGTCTGCTTCTTCGCTTCTTCTAAAGAACATTCATTGACCTCACTGTCATTTCTCATCGAAACCTGCTAACGTATAGCCTCCATAGCAAGGACTCATTCAAATTTCAGAGCGAGCCTCTTAACTCAAAGCAAAGTCATTTGCAGTCCCTCGATCACGTGGCTCCGACTCTCTCGAGGAGTCGGATGAATCACTGACATCAAGGCACACAAAGCAACAAGTGCATCCCATTTTGCATGAGCAGAAGAAGCTGCCGAACTGAGGCGACTTTGAAGAAAGTCACAAACTTTTTGAGCCTGAAAAAACCCTAAATTCACACAAAAAACAGTCCGAACACAACTTTTTTATGTTCATAGCTGCTGTTTGAAGGGCGATGCCCATGTACAGTACTGTGCAAAAGTATCATGGTTTCAGCAACGGTTTAAAGACTAAAAATGATCAGAATCCAACAGGGAATTTGTATACAGTATTATAAAATTGAAAGTAACCTCCCCTTACACTTGAGCAATAGCACCATCTGGCAGCTTCATCAGGATGCCAAGTTGAGCCTTCTACAGTCCAATGATCTTGATCAGGAATGTTCTTTGGAAGGGTATCAACCAAGAAACCACTTTTTCAGAAGTGGAACAGGGTGGAAGGGCTAAACTTTGCTAAAATTCACCAAGATTGGAATGAAGCTCAGCAGAAAAGAGGACTATGTAGTGGCAAATCCAAGTTCAAAGAAATTTCTGGGTCCAATCGTCGACTAAGTTACATATGCTCATTATACCATTGCTACAACAACAAATCCTAACGTGCCCTAAGACATTTGGACAGTACTGTACATCTTTTACAACGATGAGCCAAGACCTTTAAGACCACTCAAAGATGAAGTGAATAACATTTTTACAACTTCACTCTTCCAGATCTGGGATACATTAGACATTCTTATAGTCAACATGTCTCACACAAGATACAAGAAGACTGTTTACTGCTACGCAACAATGCTGGTGATATTTGGAGGCAGCACAGCTCTTGAGGTAGATCTTAACGTTCAACTACACAAGGGTAAAGAAAGAAACGGGAGTAGGCGAGATACGATATGGATTATAGTGCAAAAACTGTAGCAGCAGTGCAGGTTAAGTAAGGCAGTGTTGACAATTAAGCTGCAACTAAGAGTTTGGTTCTCTGACAGCTGTCAGGAAGAAATTGGTCTTGAAGTGGCTTGTTTTGCTAGAGAACAGTCTGTCTCCTTCCAGACAGAAGCTTCTGGAATAACAAGTCTGCAGGTTGAGACAGATCACCAGCCATTTTTGACGGACGATCTTGGTGTTTTTGGAATAGAGTGATCGTAGTTACTATCAGTTCAGATTAAATTTTTGGTATGGGAATCCCTGTTAGAGAACCAGATTTAATGATTACGTCAAGGAAGCATGAGAAATGGGCAGATGTAAACACCCAAGAGTGCCAAAGACATGGCACTGGGTAAGGACATACAACTGGGTAAGAGCATCTGCGAATTGCCATGGTTCATGTGGTTAACACTGGTGAGTATGTATCTAAAAAGATCCAAGGCGGATTAAGCAAAAACTTCTGACTGGGTGTTGGCCATCCAATTGTATTCTGTTCACCTGGGGAATTACTGGCACTGGGGTGCACTGTAGGAAGAAGAGAAGGTGGATGGAGTGGCATTCCTCAGAGCTGTTTCAAAGCACGAGGAGGACCAACAGAATATTGGGCAGGTGATCATGTTTTGGCTCCTTTGATCTGTATGAAGGCAAGACCCAAGTGCTGTATATATGCCATTATCTTCCTTGCCATTGTAATTGCATTTGACACTGGGTAGTAAATAAAGATGACATGAGAACGCAGTTGCTTCACAAGCTGAAACTTTAATGCTCTTGTCTCCCCACAACACCCACTCTCTTCACTGTTTTTTTTCCCTATCCCTCTCTACCTGTAATTCAGTAAACCCTTAGCTGTCTTTCATTTCCAGCTTGCTCTCAGACATTTTCCAGGACAAGAACTCTGATTCTTATAGCATGTCTCTACCATTCACCTCTATTGATTAATTGCATGACATCACATTTCCAGGCATTCCTGTTTCCAGGCAATCTCAGTATCTATGGGCAGACAGACAGACTCTGTGCCTTTCATTAACTGCTGGCTGTTTAGAGCGATCTGTGTTCTTCTAAAAAGGAGGAGCAATGAAGGCCCCCTGAGACAGCCACATCTGGGCACAGATGAAATATTCAGCTTAAGTTCAAATGGGACAGGAGGTCCTCTTACCTTCTGTGGCATCATTCTTCAATAACCACAGAGCTCACTGATCAAAGCAAAAGCTTGATGAAACTGTGGAGAAAACCTCTGAGCAAGAAAGGGACGACGGGCAGTGCAGAATACTTATGTAAGTGATACTCAACTTGGAAAACTCAGACCTATGGTGCCTCAAATATCCCAAAACATAATCATGATGGTAGGTAAAATTAGGTATAACATTCTCATTTTGTAAAAGCCAGACTGTAATAACAAGATAAAGCCAAGATGTCCAAGATAAAACAACAACTGTGCTGTATTTCGTGCTGGATGTTCTGCTATTTTGACTCTATGTGTGGATATCTGTAATAAACCTGCATAGCTAAACATTCGCTTTTTGACAGCACAAACAAGCAGACTGTGAGCCACTAAACATCCAGACACAATAATTATACATTGTGCTATTCCCTTTCTATGGAGAAATTAGAGGCTAAATTATACATTACGTGACGCGTGTACAATATTGTACCGTGGAATAACAATACAGAAGACCAAGCGCTTACAGATAAGGTTCAATAAATAAACACTAATGCCTGCTCAGTAAAATTCACTGGCTGTGGAATTAAAAGGGCTAGTTAGTGAATAATCAATGAATACGAATTCTATATAAAGAACCCAAAAACAGGTCATGAATGCTGACAAATACTAACAATTAGGTCACTTTGTTTTCCCATGTAAGAGTAAAAGCAGGTTACCAATGCTTCTAATAAATAAGGATTTATTTATTGTTGATTGTCGTGGCCCCACAGAGTTAAAAATTGGCATAACACTTCCAGGAGGGACAAATATTTTAGACAGCCTAAATGACAATGAAACCTCCCAGGGAATATATTTCTTTAATAAAAATGGCATGACTTTTGTTCCAAGCATTGTACGGGGCTGTTTAGCTTAAACAAGATAAAGAAGATCCTACACACCTTTGACAGAGATTAAAATTACTGTAGTTGATACCATATATCATTCACAGATTATTTAATAGGCCACCACTTTTCTTGGGTTGATTTGACTGATGGACTCTATATTATAGTCAAGACGCTACGAGAACATGAAGAATCGTCTGTGGGAATTGGAAACATACAGAAAATACAGAAAATAAGATAATAAATTCTCCTTTATGCTTTCTATTTCTTTCTTTCTTTCTTTCTTTCTTTCGAATACAATTGAATTAGAGTCATTTAAAAGTGCAAAAAATCAGTTTACTAACCTAAAAACATACAAAAATTACACTACAAGAGCAAGAACAATTAAAACTCCTTTTCTATTTAACATTCATGTGACTTGAATTCTGCTTTGGTGTGGAAAATCTAGTGTTCATTTCAGTTTCTGAGAACGCAAGAAACCTTGGAGTGATCTTTGATAACCAACTGAGCTTCTCTGCTCATATTTCCAAACTGACCCAGTCATGCAGGTACCTTCTCTACAATATCAGGAGAATCCGACCCTTCCTTTCCAGAGAAGCCACCCAAATGCTTGTCCAGTCTCTTGTTATAACAAAACTAGACTACTGCAATGCTCTTCTGGCTGGTCTTCCAATGCGTGCAATCAGACCCCTGCAACTGATTCGGAATGCAGCGGCCCGTCTGGTTTTCAATCTTCCCAAGTTTTCTCATGTCACCCCACTGCTGCGCTCACTTCATTGGCTCCCTGTAGCTGCCCGCATCAGGTACAAACCTTGACGCTCACCTACAAAGCCAAGAATGGAACAGCGCCATCTTACCTAAAAGCTCTGATCAAACCACGTTCTGTACCTCGCACCCTCCGAGATACGAGCTTGGCCCGACTGGAGCCTCCACGTAAGATTAAAGAAAGACAAGCTTCAAGACTCTTCTCCGTCCTGGCACCCAGGTGGTGGAATGAACTTCTACTGGATGTCCGTATGGCTGAGTCTCTTGCTGTCTTCAAGAGGCGACTAAAGACTCACCTCTTCACCCAGCACTTGAGCGAATAAAACTACATATCCTCCATTAAAAAAAAAAAATAATAATAATTCTCTACACCAGATATGAGCAGGTTGTAGTTGGATTGTGTACTTGTGCTATTGTTTACTAGTACTAATATGAGGTTCTATCTCCTAGGAAGATTACAAAGCACTTTTGTAAGTCGCTCTGGATAAGGGCGTCTGCTAAATGCTGTAAATGTAAATGTAAATGACACCATGTATAGTGTACTTATATATTCCCCTGTAATAATCCCATACTTCACGATATCTCCATGACTTCCTTGTAAGCTGATTAATATAACATAATCTACAGGTGATTTTGTCCTCCAAATGAGCAAAATGACCTTGAATGCGTTATTTAAGCTGTTTGTACCTAAGGGTGCGAAAACAGGGTGGGATTAATGCAAATAGGTTTAGGCTAATTAGTCCTGTGTGTGTTTGTTCGTTCAGCATTCGGTGCCACACGCATTTAATACATTTACTGACGTTGGCTCTGTCTTTACTTAACACGTAATGCTGTTATAGACAATTTATTTTCCAATAAATCCAATAAACCAGTTATTACCTTACCACATAGCATAACGGCACTATCATTGGTACTGATTATTTGACACACTAATTAGTACAGTAATATGTGGTTTGAGGAACATTTTGCTTGCTTTACAGTCCATTAATGCACTAATTACATCCACCAGGGATGCATCAAATTACAACGATATCTATATATTTAATATATTAAACTATTTTTTCTTCTAATTACATTAGAAAGAGCATACGTTTAGAACAAAAACAGGTATAACGTTCCCCTGTGGTGAAAGATTAAGCAGGTCCCATCATGCTCAGATACCGGTGTTTGTCACGTTGCTTTGTTTCTCATTACATAAAGTTTAACTCTCAAGTTTTCAAATCACCCACACTGAATTGCCAAGGGTTGTCCCACCTCCTGTTACTGCATAACGAGTGACCTCTGGCCACACTGAACAGGGAGTAAACAAAAATGGAAACAAGTAAATAAACTAATATACTAATATCAAGGCAATAGGTTCCATAATCAATGCTCAAAATCAATCCTTCTTGGAATGCTATCATGTAATTCCTGAATAGTTCGTAGTCGAATGATGGACCATTCTTCAAGAAACTTGTATTTATTTGAACCATGACGTAGGTGGGGATTTCCTTCAAAGTTTGTTCTCCAATAATGTTCAGCAATAATTTAAAAATAAATCCAGTGATTGAGGCATGGAAGGCGTTTTGACATAATGTTTATCAAACCGCCGCTGCAATATGTTGACTCTAATATGACCAAATGAAGCAGAGATTTCGCTTAAATTGTCCATGAAATAGCTGCCCATAATATTAGGAAGCTCCCACCATACTTAAGCTGGCACATCAGAGTGCATTTTCCATTGCTCAGGGGTCCAGGTTTGAGTTCCCTAAATAAGTTATACACTGTCATGACTTTATAGCTTATAAAGATCTCAACATACAGTCAAGTTTTGCTCATTGCTCATTTGTTGACTGTTCTTCTTGAAACATGTAATACATTTAGTGTTTCCGTCACCCACTAACTGTCATCCTTGAAACCATATTAGCTGCCTTGTGTTTCTTTGAAAGCTGTAATTGTTAGATCTCTCTTAAAGCCGACAAATGCACTTGATTGGCAGTCACACTAACGCAACGCAGGTGTGTCTATGATTTCCTTTTACAGTCATTGTACGTTTTCATGCGACGTTTCTGTTATTTTCTGCCTCTAAATATCAATGGTAGTCTTGATTCGATTACTAAGATTACCACTCACGACTAACTAACTACATTTCCCACGGTACCACACACTGATCTCGCAGGGGAGGTTTAAGTGGAAGGGCTTATTAACCTTGGGGAGTTGTTTTAAATGCCAATATCTTTAGCTGACACCACAAAAGCTCTACATATAAAGGGGTCTCTCCTCTCACTGCTGCATGCAAATTGCTTTCTCAAAAGAAAATTACTTCCCTGGGGGTGAAGGTTATTAAGCTACTTTCTCTGGGCAACAAATTGTTGCACAAAGTAACTTATATGGAACCTGCTGTGACTTTTTCTGTTCCCAAAAGAAACACTGATATGTCAAAATATTACAACGTACACATAAAGTTGCAGCTTTTTTTAACAGTAACGTGACTTTCTGTGCTGTATTTAGTGCCACTGTATGTGTGGATATCTGTAATAAACCTGCATAGCTAAACATTCGCTGTTTGACAGCACAAACAAGCACACTGTGAGCCACTAAACATCCACACACAATAATTATACATTGTGCTATTCCCTTTCTATGGAGAAATTAGAGGCTAAATTATACATTACGTGACGCGTGTGCAATATTGTACCACGAAACAATGTACCGTGGAATAACAATACAGAAGACCAAGCGCTTACAGATAAGGTTCAATAAATAAACACTAATGCCTGCTCAGTAAAATTCACTGGCTGTGGAATTAAAAGGGCTAGTTAGTGAATAATCAATGAATACGAATTCTATATAAAGAACCAATAAATAAGTATTGTAAAAGAAATGAGCTATGTTAGGATCAGAGTGCCAAATTCTAATCAACAGGCATCCATATAGTGCAGCCAACAATAAGAATGTGGCAAGTTTTGTATTATCTGCGTTACAATGCTAATCACTCTTTTAGTGCTCATTTCAGCCTTTGACTGAACACAAAGCACTTTTCCACGCCATGGGGAACTGCTGCCACAGTAGGGAGCATGGCAAACATTTAAAGAGCCTCCTCTTTTCATTACTTATCTAACTGTTATCGCATTAGTCCTTCAGTTGGGTTGCTGTGGACGACTGATCAGTATCTGTGATTCGTTTGGGGATAAACCACAGCCCTCATTTTGCTGGTTTGGCACACGGAACGAGGTGCCGTGCTGCCAGTGAGGTGCACATAGACGCCTTCTGTCGTAATCTCTCTGGCCCATCAGTGCCCAAATTAAAAGAGAAGATGGGAAATTGGATTTAGAGCACCCCACCTCAGCAGGAATATCCTCCCTTTGTCTTAAGAACATTAAGCAGTGAGCCCCCTCTCTCTGGGCTCCGCTGTGAAAGATCCATTAATAAGCCCAGGTGGCAAGAGTCCAGGATCCCAGTATGGATGCATTGGAAAGGGAGATAAGAGAGGGAAAGATATAGAGAAAAGAGAGAAAGGACCTGCCTTTTGATACCACATCCAATAATAACGCTTTCCACTTATTTGGTGCCGGTGTTGAAGCAGGGGCTCGTTCAAGAAACCATGGAACTGATCAGCATTTCCGGTTTCAGAGCTGATCCAGTACATGCACTGATCAGTGAAAACATTTTAACAAAGCACAGGCCCTATAAATCATGTTGATTATTTTGTTATTTTGTCATGGTAAGATCTGGGACGGTAAGGGAACAGCCTCTTTAAAAAGGAGCAAATTGTTATGGTCAGGCACCTGAGTCGGAGCATCTCCTAAACAACAAGGCTTGTGGGGTGATCCCAGTGAGGAGTGGTGAATGGTGTCTGAGGAGGGACAAACAATCATCCGACGACAGGATGTTGGCACCCAAGGCTCATCGATCCGCAAGAGCAATAGACCGAAGAGCTACCGTGTGCTTCCTGCAGAGTATGGGGCATAATCACAAACTGGTCATAGTGCTCACCGGGCTAACCCCTGTCCACTGTCAAGACTCTACACTAGCCACGAGTGTCAGAATTTGACCTTCAACTTTGGAGTAATGGGAGAAGGTCATCTGGTCCAATCAGTCCTCTTTCCATCACCTGGACAGTTGGGTACATGTGCACCATTTACTCAGGGATGTGGGACTGTGGGGTGAAAACCAGCCACTGACGGGACTGTAATGCTCTGGATAATGTTCTGCTGGGAAAGTCTGGCTCTGGCCATCATATGGAGTTTCCCAGTGAAGGGTAAACATGACTATAGAGCATGAACGTTAAGTTTTACAGGCTTTGGCTTTGAAAACCTCTATCCAAAATCAAATCCTTTGACATCTATATAGAGTACAGTGGAGCAAAAAAGTATTTAGTCAGCCACTGATTGTGCAAGTTTTCCTACTTAGAAAGATGAGAGAGGTCTGTATTTTTCATTATAGGTACAGTACACTTCAACTATGAGACAAAATGAGAAAAAAAAATCCAGGAAATCACATTGTACAATTTTTTAAGAATTTAATTGTAAATCATGGTGGAAAATAAGTATCTGGTCACCCACAAACAAGCAAGATTTCTGGCTCTCACAGACCTGTAACTTATTCTTTAAGAAGCTCTTCTGTCCTCCACTCATTACCTGTATTAATGGCACCTGTTTGACCTCGTTATCTGTATAATAGAAACCTGTCCACAGCCTCAAACAGTCAGACTCCAAACTCAACCATGGCCAAGACCAAAGAGCAGTCGAAGGACACCAGGAAGAAAATTATAGACATGCACCAGGCTGGGAAGAGAAAATCTACAATAGGCAAGCAGGTTGGTGTGAATAAATCAACTGTGTAAGACATACAGTGGTATGAAAAAGTTTGGGCACCCCTGATAATTTTCATGATTTTAGTTTATAAATCATTGGTTGTTCAGATCAGCAACTTGAGGTAAATATATCATATAGCAGATGAACACAGTGATATTTGAGAAGTGAAATGAAGTTATAGGATTTACAGAAAGTGTGGCAGTAAATAACTATTCAAACAAAAATTAGGCAGGTGCATAAATTTGGGCACCCCAACAGAAAAATGACATCAATATTTAGTAGATCCTCCTTTTGTAGAAATAACAGCCGCTAAACGCTTCCTACAGCTTCCAGTCTGGATTTTGGTTGAAGGTGCTTTGGACCCATTCTTCTTTAGAAACATCTGCAGTTTTAGTCAGGTTTGATGGTTTCCGAGCATGGACAGCCCACATTTTCAGTAATATTTTCATGTCTGGGGACTGAGATGGCCATTTCCAGAACGTTGTACTGGTCCTCTGCATGAATGCCTTAGTAGATTTTGAGCAGGGTTTGGGGTCGGTTGGCCTCGGTGCAAACTTTGTCACTGATCTTGAACATTGTTCTCAAGAATCTGGAGATATTAACTGGAATCCATGCGACCCTCAACTTTAACAAGATTCCTAGTACCTGCACTGGCCACACAGTCCCACAGCTGATGGAACCGCCACCAAATTTTACTGTGGGTAGCAAGTGTTGTCTTGGGATGCTGTGTTCTTTTACCGCTCCTTGTTATGTCCAAATAACTTCAATTTTAGTTTCATCAGTACACGGCGCTTTTTATTCCAAATGACGCTGGATTGTCCAAATGTGCTGTAGAACACCTCAAGTGGACTCTGGTTTGTGGCGTGTCTGCAGAAAAGGCTTCTTCTGCATTACTCTCCCTACAGCCTCTCCTTGTGCAAAGTGTGCTGTATAGTTGAAAGATGAACAGTGACACCATCTGCAGCAAGATGAGGTTGTAGGTCTTTGGAGGTGGTCTGTGGCTTGACTATGACTGTTCTCACCATCCTTCGCCTCTGCCTATCTGAGATTTTTCTTGGTCTGCCACTTCGGGAGTTCCTTAACTAGAACTGTGCCCTGTGGTCTTCCATTGCCTCACTATGTTCCTCACAGTGGAAACTGACACAGCTGAAATCTCTGAGAGAGCTTTTCCCTTCCCTGAACCATGATGTTGAACAACCTTTGTTTTCAGGCCATTTGAGAGTTGTTTTGAGGCTCCCATGTTGCCACTCTTCAGAGAAGATGCAAAGAGGAGAAAAACTTCCATTTGGCCACCTTAACACTTTCTCATATTTGGATTCACTTGTGTATGTAGATCAAGGGTCAATGAGTTTACAAAACAAATTTTGTGTTCCAATAATTAATGCTAAAGGTATTCAAATGCAAGGGTTCCCAAATTTATGCACCTGCCTAATTTTGTTTGAATAATTACTGCACACTTTCTGTAAAACCTATAAACTTAATTTCACTTCTTAAATATCACGGTGTTCATCTGCTATATGATATATTTACCTGAAATTGCTGAGCTGGACAACCAATGATTTATAAAGAAAAATCATGAAAATTATCAGGGGTGCCCAAAACTTTTTCATACGACAGTACAAAAACCATTGATAATCTCCCTTCATCTGGGGCTCCACGCAAGATCTCAACACGTGGGGTTAAAATGATCATGAGAAACAGTGCAGTGAGCAAAAATCCCAGAACTACACGGAGGGACTTGATGAATGGACCTGCAGAGAGCTGGGGACCAAAGTAAACAAAAGGCTACCATCAGTAACACACTACGCCGAGAGGGACTCAGATCCTGCAGTGCCAGGCGTGCCCCCCTGCTTAAGCCAGTACATGTCCAGGGCCGTCTGAAGTTTGCCAGAGAGCATATGGATGATCCAGAAGAGGATTGGGAGAATATTATGTGGTCAGATGAAAATGCACCAAAATAGAACTTTTTGGTAAAAACTCAACTTGTCGTGTTTGGAGGAAGAAGAATGCTGAGTTGCATACTAAGAACACCATACCTACTGTGAAGCCATGGGGGTGGAAACCTCATGCTTTGGGGCTGTTTTTTCTGCAGAGGGGACAGGACAACTGATCCGTGTTAAGGGAAGAATGAACGGGCCATGTATCGTGAGATTTTAAGCCAAAACCTCCTTCCATCAGTGAGACCATTGAAGATGGAACGTGGCTGGGTCTTCCAGCATGACAATGATCCCAAACACACTGCTCCGGCAATGAAGGAGTGGCTCCATAAATTTCAAGGTCCTGGAGTGGCCTAGCCAGTCTCCAGACCTCAACCCCATAGAAAATTTCTGGAGGGAGTTGAAAGTCTGTGTAGCCCCAAAACATCACTGCTCTAGAGGAGATCTGCATGGAGGAATGAGCCAAAATACCAGCTACAGTGTGTGCAAACCAGGTAAAGGTGTTTGACCTCTGTCATTGACAACAAAGGTTATGTTTTATTGAGAATTGAGTTGAACTTTTGTTATTGACCAAATACTTATTTTCCACCATGATTTACAATTAAATTCTTTAAAAATCCTACAATGTGATTTCATGGATTTTTTTTCTCATTTTGTCTCTCATAGTTGAAGTGTACCTATGATGAAAATTACAGACCTCTCTCATCTTTCTAAGTAGGAGAACTTGCACAATCAGTGACTGACTAAATACTTTTTTTTCCCCACTGTATATTGGCAGGACGTTCCAATGAAGTTCCTCCATTCCAGACTAGCAGCACGTTGGTGCTGGAACTAATATGATTTTGCAGAGACCCAAAGCATTTTTAGTGTGAACGTGTGGACCAATTCCAGATTACGCACTGGAAATGGAGATGGAAAAGGGCAATACACAATTTGAGACATTGTGTTTAGGGTATGTAGGACATACACTAAAATTGTTCAAAACTTGATTTTTTATGTGAATCTTCTCTACCACATGACCGTGACCAATCTGCCAACATATTGTATATTTAAATCCTGCTGCTCATGCTACTGTACTGTTCTAGGGAAGCTGAACAGCTTTGGAGGAGAGTGCTAACTGCCCCATGCTTATATGACCTCTTACTACAGTTTCCTTCAAAGAGGCAAACCAGAAATGATACACTGGATGCATTGCACCTTTTGAAACCACCATCAGAATTTAAGGTGGAATCCACACTTTTTTCACTCTAATTACACTCCTCAACATTGCAACACCAAAAAGGAAGGGTTTATGTAAATCAAGGAAGTTTTCAAGCACCTAGCTCCAATCTGTGGAATGCGGGAGGGGCATAAAATCCAGATGTCTATCGAACCTGTGACTTCCACAATTCCATCACTTTTCCTTATTGGTGTTGCAATTTCAATGTTGAGGAGTGTAATATAATACTTCTTCCAGCCAACCTTGTGTTTCCTTGCTACCAAGTCATGCTTCACATGGTTGGCTGTGTCTGGGGAGGGAGTAGGGGAGAACAACTCCCATTGCTGCAATAGGGACTCCTACCTAGCCCTGCAATGGACCAGTGTCTTGTCCTGGATACACTAACGCCTGTAAAAACACTAAAGCAGGTAACAAATGTGGAGAAAATAGATATGTACATCCTCTAAAGACTATGGTCTTGAATGAATATTGTAAAACTTTTCAGAAACCAAAAAAGTTACAACAAACGACTGATTTGCAGAAGGCCAGCCTGAAGGAAAACAAGAAGAATGCTAGATCATGTGTAAGTTCTCCTAAACAGACATCTGGTCCTTTGCTCTTCATCCTGCTTTAGCTTTGGTCTTCTCACATCAGTACTAATTTCAGGTGACACTGATGTTCAATGTGCTCTCCACAATGCGTCGTGTTGCCGTAATTAAGTGGTCTATAGGAAAGTCACCTCCAATGGATCCTGAGGTGACGGCGACATGAGGACACTACAGACAGAGCTACTCCTGGGAGAGCTTTGTTAGACTCACATTGGCTGAAAGTGAGTGATAAACGCTTATAAAGCGAATACTTAATCGACTAAATAATCCCCGTTCTTTTTTTGCCACCACACTATTGTTTCCCAAACAATCCCTTCGTGTCAAACCATAATCAGTAATTAATTAGTGATAAGCAGACAAGAGCGGGCCCTGGCATGGGATTTGAACCGGCAACATTAAGGCTGCTCAGCAGAACAGCATTACCCTCCTTCCCGGTACCCAGAGCCGGCGCTTTTCTCATCGGAAGGTGCACTGCACAGAGGCGCAGTATATGAGGGTCATAAATCTGCCGCATGAGGTTGGGCTCATGCTCATTTGTTGGCTAGCCATGTGTGAAAATGTTAATGAGGGTTGTTATAATCCAGGAGATGCTCGCCATTCACATTTCACACACGTCCTCTGCTTTTCTGCTTACGCACGCCTATTGTAGCACATCAATCCTCTGCCATTGTCACACCAATAATAGATCTAATCGCTTGAGTCACTACAGTTTTTTTAGCACGCCATTCTATCGGGGGTGTAATGATATGCATATCAATATTCCATTATTGTTCAGTACGGGGGTGTTGATACCACGTACAGTGCAAGATTTTATTCTGTATATTGTTTAAACGAATTATACCTGTTAGAGTAGTAAATGAGTTAATTGGGGGTGTTTATGCTGCTACATTTGTCCATGCTCTAGCAGTTACATTTTTCTGGAGTTGAATCTCAAATGCCATTCTCTTGGGATTGTAGTGCTGGCACTGCAGGGTCTGAACACTATTATTTCATAGCCTGTACAGAGTGCATAAGTAATGTAGGGGGAAACCATTGGGGATTTGCCCTAGAACAGTCCTGAATGTAGGTGTTAAAATATCAGAACATGACGAGTAAATGATGGCAAATCTGAACGGTTATGATAAAACTGCCTGCTTGTGATCTTCTTCACTCGAGAACAAATCCCCAATTCAGACTCTATCTCACTCTATCTCTACAGCGGCAGGATCCCATAACCACACCACCCGACCTTCATGTTGCCAGACCAGCCCAGAACTCATGTCCTCATTAACTGCTGGCTCTTACCACCATTGTTTTTAGATGAATGAAATGCATTAACTGCAGTTTTGAAGCCGTATAGGAAAGCTATGCAAAACATCCTGTTTTACCCCCTTTATCCCAGGGTGCCAGGGGAGAGCCAGGACCTAAACATTATCTGGCTTACTGTTTACAGAGTCATTTAAATTCTCTTTTTAGGTTGTTTTGTTGGGTATCAGATCTTTTTCCAGTGTCAGCCTTTTCAACACAAGTATTAAAGCTCGCTGTTGAGGCAGATTGTGGAGACTTTGCCCTCCCTGTCACGCCCCATGGTCTCACCCTGGTTTCCCTGCCTCTCAACCCCGCTGAGGGCGAACTAAACCACGTGTCTTAGGCAGACCTATCCGAAAGCTCCACCGCTTCTGGAATACAAGTTGTCTACAGCTGTGGAACTCCCGTTATAAGGCCGGCTTTGAGAGACAATTGGGCGGATTATTGTCTCGGTCACGTCCGAGTGTTCCACAGTGTCCAAGCTGCTATTCCGTCCACCAGTGGATCTACTCTCGTTTGTGGTTCCGTCCTCCTTGGGATTACCTGCCTGATTCGCGATCCAGTCCGCTTTGGATTATCCTGCCTGTTTTGTGTTCCGCTCTTTAGTCCCTGCTTACTTTGCGTTCTGTCCGCGGTTAACTTCCTGCCTGTTTCGCGTCCTGTCCGTGTTTTCTGCCTGCCTGTTCCGCGTTCCGTCTGTTGTACATGTACCCGGTTTGCACCAGTTTTGCAGCTCTGCCGATCACACCCATTTTGTGTCTCCCCCTGTTTTGGTTTTGTACCCGTTTTGGGGCTCTGCTGATTGTACCCGTTTTGTGGCTTCATCCATTTGTGTATTATTTTCATTAGTTACCGGTTTTCGGGTTTGGATCTTGCTTTGCTGTGTTTTTTTCTTGGTTTGGGTTACTTCTTTAATAAAACTTTTTGTATATTAAGTAGAACCTATGCTCGTCTCTCTCCCGTTCCTGCCACGCCCGCGTCACACTCCTCTAATATCGGATGTTCTGTAAAGAAGTATATAAAAGATTTACACATTACTTGTGTTAATTAACCTTTAATAAGGCACTTATCTAATCCAAATAAGTTTTTTTTCTTTTGAATTGATTTTTCTGCACATCAATTATTATATGTTGAGCTTTGAATTGCCACAACCCTTACAATCTGTGCTTGTTAATAGAGCGTATGTTTTGAGTGCATCAAACTTAACTTTCGCAAAACAGCCACCCCAATATATGATTTTTGAAGTTTATTATTGGGTAAAATTTTGTTAGAAGTTAAATGCTGAAACCATCCCCGCCTGTATGTCCTATATAGACACCAAGGGTTATGATTTTGGATAGTAAACTATGCTCTCAAAGCCTTCTGTATAACTACATGTCCAGGACTGACTGGACCAGATGACCTTCTTCCATTACTCCAAGGTTGGGTTCTGACACTGGCATGCCCATTCAAAAGACATGGATTTCCAATTATATAATGTAATTATTATAAAAATAAATAAACTGGATGTTTCTTGTGGCGCGCACATACGCTGGTACTTCACATTTCTATGTGTGAAAACCGAGCTTCCTTCATTTTTACATTTACAGAGTCTTACTTTGATCTCCACCTTGGATTAGCAACTGCACGCACAGACACAGGGGAATACACACACACGGAAAATATGCACACACACACAGCCTCTCTCTCTCAGACACACCTACACAAACGGTTTCTGAGCTCAAATGAAACATTTCTTAGCACTGCTGTGATAACCAGACACATTGGGGAAAATAACTCTCACTGTGAGAAACTCTATTGGACTAAAAAAAATCTATACTGACAACATATCACGTTGCCTAGAAGTAAACTGTGCAATAATTACGATTAATAACGCCAACAATGGCCTGAACTGAAAAGTAAAGAACAGTCTAGAGGATGCTGAGGTCTCCTTTAGTCTTTCTGTGTTTTCCAGTGAGACCTGAACGTATCTCATTCTACACACTTGCATCATCTCATTTCTTCCCCGGGTAGGTATTGCCTCATTAATCCTCCATCTTATATTAATTTCTTCAGTTTTTTCCCTCCCTCTCTAGTTTCTACTCTTTAATTCTACCATATATTCAAGCTTGTTAAGGTAAAGGTTTTTGACATGTGATATCCAAACGTCAGAATGCATTAATACGGAGTTAGCTCAGGAAAGATACCTTCAAATCCAGCTCCAGACTGTTAATCCTGTTCTACCCAACTTTATAGCTAGATAGCTGTAGCGTTCTCCTGGCATCCACCAAGCCTAAATCTGTTCACAAGATTACCAAAAGCGCTAAGTGGCTGCTTACAGACTAATGCCTGTGTGCGTTATACTACTTCAGCGTGTCAATTCTGGTGATCTCTGCTTGTTTGCTTTTTATCCTCACACTCAGCCTTTAAAGTTTCTGACAAATAGTTTTTCTTCTGGTGTTGCTTCTATATAGCGGAAAGTGGCAGTGAATGTTGTAGCCGAACGCAGCCATTTAGACAGCATGTGAGCTTCAGCACTTACATTCAGTTTGTGTTGCCTGTCACTTTTCCTGGTAATAGGGTAGAAATATGACTGATTTGCTGGAAAGGTGGCACCCTAAAGTCCACTAAAATCTCCAGCACAACCAATTCAACTGCCTACAGTTGAGACAACAGATATAGAACTAAAGATAAATGGCTTTTGAAACAGGCTTAAAGTAAGAAATATTATTTTCAAGAAACTTGATTATTAGATTTAACAGATAGACAGGAAAAGTAACATTAGCTGACCAGAAATATCAATGTTCCACTCCCATTATTGGCACCGACGCCAAATAATTTAGCGAACTGACAGTACAGCGCTCTAACAAGGTGATAGCCAGGGTTTTCACCTACATTATATATTTAAGGTCAGCAAATTAATTTTTTGCCCATCTATGTTAACTTTTAATATAGCCAAACAGCTTTTTAACCTCTTCGGGAATCTGTGAAATGACTTACAGTACATATAGTTAGTGAGCTAAGTTAACTGTCTTTGAAGTTTCAAGCCGCCACAATTAAAGTTTAATCTAATTTAACATGAAGCCATTTCCCGTTTAACTTTTAAAGCAAGGCTGATGAGATAAAGGCCTGCGTATGTTAAGTGAAACACTTTGTACTCTGCACTTTACCATACCACCAACAGATATACTGTACCGGAATACTGTATAGATTAACATCCTTCCTTAAGCGAAAGAAACATGGGTCTGCTGCCCCTTTCAAATGCAAGAGCCTGGGACTGTGGTAGCCTAGCGGGTGAGGTTCTGGACTATGGACCAGAAGGTCCAGGATTCAAATCCCACCTCTGCCAAGCTGCCACTGTTGGGTCCTTGAGCAAGACCCTTAACCCACAATTGCTTGGATTGTAAGACTGTACCAATTGTAAGTCGCTCTGGATAAGGGCATCTGCTAAATGCTGTAAATGTAAATGTAAGAACCAAAGTTGTCCATTTTTGTCCAATATGCCCGTGCATGGTGTTTAAATATGGCGAGTTCATCGATTGCTTAGCCTGCTATGTAGACCACCTCCAAAACAACAGTCTGGTAAATGCTTTAGAGTAAAAAGGGTTTAATTTACCACCGCCTTACCTTATCATGTGCAGTTTCACCTTCCTATAACCCCATAATACAAACAGAGTTTATACAAACCTAACAGGCTAATAGAGTAATGTTACTGGTTACCACACATTTATAACAGATATTGTAATAATTATTTTTAGATATTGCCCAGTCAAATTATCCACATACTTTTGGTTATGTAGTAGCTTGTAGTTACTCGTAGCTGCAAAACACGTGGTTTTTTAATGCCTATCCTGGTTGCCCAGTTCAGATATGTTTTGTTGATTTGACTTTGACAGCTTTTTTGCAGGAGTGTCTCTGGCACGGCTTCGGTTTGAAAGTGACACTGTAATTACAGCTGCATGTAACAAACAACTGGGGTCTACATTTCTGCTCCTTCTAATAACAACATAATTACCCGTTCGCAACTTTAATAGTGTTCGTGTAATGAAAATGTATATTCATACAGCAAAAACAGTTTAAAAACATTTGATAAGGTGGGCATGTGCTGACCTGAAGAAACGTAGGCCTTTCTAATTAAAGCCCTGCTGCTGTGCAACATGCTGTTGCAGTTCCCAGACACCAACCTTCTGTTCAACTTCAAAAGAGCACCGTCAGGTAAAAACGAGCAGAGGTACGACCTGAGCCAGGCGCGATACTTTATCCTCGAGCAATGTAAAAGTGAAGCTGTCGTTACTGACTGATATGATCGGAGTGTATATTCAAAAATACATTGCAAATGCTATCCAAAGATGACAGTGACACATTTCTGCCTACACTGAGGACTAATAATGAAAGTTACCAGTCTATTTAAGGTAGCACCTACTAATTTCTTCTCCATGTCTACCATGGTCAACCAAAGATCACGTCAGAAGCAATTCCAACTCCTTTCCTTTGCTGCTCTATTTCCTCAAAGCAAACTCGAGTGCACATAAGTCCTGTGCTTGTGGCGACTGTTTAAGTCACCAGGCGATCCTCTCTGTTCACAGTGAGCTGATTTGCGGCCTTTGTGTTTTCCCTCTCAGAATGAGCTGCGAGATGAGAAGAACGTTCAGACGCTAACCCCTCGATGGTGCTGATTGCTCGCACAGTCACTGACAGATAGTAATTCTGGTCCCAATTCATTTTCTTTGCTTTGCTTTTTTCGGCTGTTGCTCTTCTTGTTGTTGTTGTTTTGCGGCGGGTGGTTTTTTTCCCCCTCCCTTTGTGTGCTAATGAGTTTTCCTTCTTTCCAGATGCGCTGTGTGTCTGTACGGCTGCGAGAGGAGCTATGTGAGAGCACGCATGAAAACGCTTGTTGTATTTGCAGCGTGAAATGATTTGCCATTCTATCAGTGGGTCGGCATCTCTTCTTGTTTCTCTTCGTTTGTTCTCTGTCTGTGTGTGCCATGTTTCTGTGATGGCTCGTGGAAGCCTAGTCAAACACGAATTTTCTCATTAATCTTTCTGTCATTACCATATTTTAATTAGGTTTTTTTAGAAGAAGGTCAGAGTGCTAAATGAATGAACTGAGACATAAACAAAGAACTACTTTTTAGCGCCACACAAACACAGGAAAAAACTATTTAACACAAGGGTCACGATCAAAGTTTTAACTTTACATTAAATACCGAAGGGGAAACGATAACTCAAGAGCACACGGAATAAGAGACGTAGTCGGAAATTGCTTTTTAGCAATAATGGCAGCAGAGATTGCCAAGGCAGCAAAGTAGATAGTAGTTGCATTCTCATGTTCCTTCCGTGAGCTCAATTGGGTTTTATTATCCAGAACATTCAGTGTAGCTTGCCCTCTCATGGGTCAGGGTTTTCCTCCAGCCCTAATGGACTAGACATTGTAATGAGGAAAACATTGCTATAACAAACAATGCACTAATGCCAAGCCAGATTGCTGTGCAATAAACCTTTCTCTCAGCCAGTACTAATTGATTATAGGGTCGCTACAGAATAAGTATCATAAAAGCCTGTCTGCAGAGGCACAGCTGACAGAGCAATGTGTTTGAGTCACACATTTCACTCTTTCAAGTTGCCATCTAGTAGTACCAAACACAGTCTACAGAGTCCCTGTGCTGACTGCTAACATCAGGATTGATACCTGGTAACCACTGACTCAAACTTTTAGGAGACATTTTCAGCCCAAGACAGTAAAAATGGCACTATGTTTTTGGCCCAAAATGAAAATTTATATCAGGCTTGGGCAGAGAACAAAGATGAACATAGTAAGTACCTGACTGCTTTGGACAAGGGGTTTAGGTTGCAGAAGGTGTGATTAAGGAAATGCGGGACAGGTGAGAGGAATCAGTGTGCAGAGGCGGATAATTTTATGGTATCCACTGAGCCACCCTGCACCTATGTGGAATCATTTCATGTCTCCAGAGATGCTAGCGACTCAGTCTGGTGTGACTGCTCATGTGACATATAAATAATATATATTTTTTAAATGTGTCATTTAAAGACAATTGAAACAAACCTCCTGGTTTCTGAGCTTCAACAGACCCAAGTTCTCTGCCACACCATCTATTTATATGAGAAACCAGAGCTTTAAGTGTCAGCCAAGGTGCTGTACAACTAAATCACTCCATGCCAAATCGAGTGTCTAATAGAGGCATCCATGGTAATAAGCAAAGAAGTGGAAGTTTTGTCAATGAGAGAAAAGAATGTACTGGAAGCCCTGGTGTAGGTAATTAGGTCTGAATGGCTGGAAATGGGCTGGTATGCAGCCTTGTGCTATATCTGCTATGCCTTGAGCAGGCATATGTTTAATAATATGCTTTCTGCTGCACATTATTCAAGCATCCCTACAAATTGCCCTCTAAACAAGGCAATTACCCTCTGCAAACAATGTAAAAAACACCACCGTGTTAGCCTCGGTACGGATCTGTTTTGTGACATTTTGCGTATCACTGTCTAATGTCACACAATGTTAATTTTCCTGCCAAGCATCAAGGAGCAGACAGTATGTGATTAAATAAAATGGAAATATTGTAATCGAATCTCTACCATATGTTTGGCCCCCCAAAAAACATGACGTCATTCATTTTACAGACTGGACTGCTTCCATATACATAGATCATCCATTTTTAAAAGCACCTCCAGTCCTGTATAGGTTTGTTCCGTTGAAGCATGAACTCCACAAGACCTCTGAAGGTGTTTTGTGGTATCTGGCACCAAAAGCTTAGCAGCAGATGCTTTAAGTCATGTAACATATGAGGTGGGGCCTCTTTGGATCTGCATATTTGTCCAGAACCTCACACAGATGCTTTACAACTTGAACAGGTCAAGTCAACACCTTGAACTGTTTGTCATGTTCCTCAAACCATTCCTGGAACCATTTCGGCAATGTGGCAGAGCGTTGGGGAATATTGCATTTACATTTACAGCATTTAGCAGACACCCTTATCCAGAGCGACGTACGATTGATACAAGCTTACAATCCAAGCAATTGCAGGTTAAGGGCCTTGCTCAAGAAGATAACAGTGGCAACTTGGCAGAGGTGAGATTTGAACCCTGGACCTTTTGGTCCATAGTCCAGTACCTTAACCGCTAGGCTACCACAGTCCAAGAAGGGGTGCACTTGGTCTGCAACAGTGTTTAGCTAGGTGGTACGTTTCAATTGAACATCCACATGAATCCAATGAAAGGACCAAAGGTTTTTGCCTGCATTCATTGAAATCCTGGATAGGTTTCTTGACCCCATACGTATCCTGGTCACTTTCCATATCCATCTGGCTCGCTAAGCTATATTCAGTAATGACCTTGCAGTGTGACAGTCAATAACTAGAACACACTTAAACAAGCACTCCCAAAGTTTCCCTGTTGTTTTTGTTCATATGAGTTACGTGATTGTTTACACTGACGCTCTCTGTAAAGCAAAGTGGAGAAAATTACAAGGCACGTCAAACCCACGTCAAAGATCCAAATTAGAGATGTGTCCGTGTCAGACCAATCATGTGCTGGCTGGGAGCAAAGGAGGGAGTTCTTTTGCCAAGTGAAAGAAACATATATGCTATGAAGGCAGGTTTCAAAGCTACGTTCAAACATTATATGGCATTGTCTTAAATAAAGATTCAAATAATCAAATGTGACAATTCCCGTTTAGGATACCATTAAAGTGTTATTTTAAGGTATGAAAAAACTATATATGTCCCCTTAAAAGTAATGCATCATGAGTCTGCCAACATCAGCACAGCCATCTGCGGCAGGGAGTATGAGACAGCATAGTTGGCTCTGCTCGCTCTATGGGATGGACCGCGTTATTCCAGTTTCGCCTATCAATTTACTGCCGATGGTAGCCAGTCTTGGTGGGGAGCTGTCATATAATAGGACAGGCTCAGCCAGTGGGTTGGAGCTGGCAACAACTAAATTAAGAGAAAATAGCAAAATGGGGGGAGAGAAAAGAGACAGGTCTCATATACTATGCCAACATCCCTTCACCTTTACCCTTATAAATAATGCAAAAGTCTATGAACATGCATAATGGATGCAAGTGGAAACGCCCCCATATCCTCCCACCACCCTGACTTCAAAACCCAAACTGCGGTGTACTTTTTGTGACACAGTTCTTTTACTTGTAGCAGCTGGGAGTAGCTGCTAGTAAAGTACAGGTTTGTTTGTTTGTTTTTTTGACGTCGCTATCAGCATCAGTGGCCATTTCAGCAACATAAAGAAGGTTGCATCAAGACTATGAGCCAACCCTCGTAAAGAACAGGTACTCCACGATTTGCGATGGGGATACGTTCTGACAATCCATCATAAGTTTATCATAAATCAAAGATTTTAATATATAACATATATATCAAGTGTAGCATTCATTACACATGCTTAATCCTCTATGACTTTTCCTCACTACATTTCCCAGCGCTCCTCACTCCTGCCACGTGACTCTCAATGTTATGCGCTGCAATATACAAAATCGAGCATGGGAGAGTACTGTAGTGCCCAGCGTACCTTTAACATGATTAATACACATATATTAACCTACAGTTGGGCAAAATCATTAGCTAAAAGCTTATTTCATAATAAAGTATTGAAGTTCTTGAATAATGCTCACTCCCTAGCTCACGCATTGCCGACTTCCTCATCAGAGTGTGAGAGAGTATCATATCGCTTGCCCAGGAAAATTCTAAATTCACGAAATAAATATGTATTTATGTTTATTATCGGATTCCCATCAAAAAGCCAAAATATCGTAAGTCGGACCATCGTAAAATGGACAGTACTTGTACCTCACAGCTGTCACAAGATCACAAGATCATCACCAAAGTTAGTTATCAAGCAAGGTGCTCAGGTGGTGTAGTGGTCTAAGACGTTTGCTCACCATTCCTAGGACCTGGGTTCAATTCGCATTGGGTGGTTGGGGACTAGGTCAGGCATCATATGCAGACACGGCTGGCTGTGTCTGAGGAAAGGGAGGCTGGTTGGTAAGAATAGAGACCTCTACTGGGCCCTGCGATAGACAGTCCCATCCAGGGTAGCATTAAGTAATTATGCACCCTGTGTTCTCAGGGGAGAGGTGCTGTGGCTACAGCAACCCTGACCAGGAAAAGTGGAGCTAAAACCTGAAAACAGTTATCTAGCACTTTCTGTAGGCCTGTCATTCCCAACACATCTGTATTTCTGACCCACAGCACTCATACAGAACTTGTACCATCCCACAAAGCCATTCTCATGGAAATAACTTTTAAACAAAATAATAAACAATATAACAGGAATCACTCACCCACCCTTAAACAATAGTATATTGAATTAGAGCTATTATCATAACAGTCTGATTTCTTAAATGCAATGCTTGCTTATGATTGCATGGCTACATTCGTACATCTTTTAGTGTATTTACCCCCCACACATAAGATACAAAAAAAACCACACACACACACAAAAGCCACTCTGGCCTGTTTAAAATGTCAGTTCTGTGAAAGCTTTAGCAGCTTGTGCAGAGCTATTAGACTCACACTAGGAGCAAAGTGAGCAAAAAGCTCTCAGACTAATGTACACATTCACGCCTTTTCTCGTGGCGTGAAAAGGCTGGCACGGGGGCCTAGCGCTGAGGATTCTTTCATAAGTGCACGGAGCTCGTTCTCTCCCATCAATCAGAAAGGCGATGCTGTGCTTCTCTTCTCTTTATTGCCGCCACTACAACACTTCACAGGAGGGAGAGAGATGATAAAAAGATAATGATGTGGCTGAAAAACAGATTCGAGTGAATATGTGTTGGTTTACTGTGGCTGAGGTGCAGTTTATTTGACCCTTGACAGGTCTGGCTCGGTTAAATTTGACTTACAATCCCAAGTAAGCTTTCTCATTCTTTCAGAATAGCACAACGAGAACAAGAAAGCCACTGCAAAGTTGTTTAAGGTGGATACGTCCTTATCAAGGTGGATCTGTTCATAACTGTAACATTTCAGTGCTAGAGCATACAGGTGGACTGTCCACCACACTGAGTAGCTCACTCTATATATACATTGGGGCAAAAAAGTATTTAGTCAGCCACTGATTATGCAAGTTCTCCTACTTAGAAAGATGACAGACGTTTGTAATTTTCATCATAGGTACACTTCAACTATGAGAGACAAAATGAGAAAAAAAATCCAGGAAATCACACTGTAGGATTTTTAAAGAATTTAATTGTAAATCATGGTGGAAAATAAGTATTTGGTCAGCCACACAAGATTTCTGGCTCTCACAGACCTGTAACTTCTTCTTTAAGAAGCTCTTCTGTCCTCTACTCGTTACCTGTATTAATGGCACCTGTTTGACCTCGTTATCTGTATAAAATGACACCTGTCCACAGCCTCAAACAGTCAGACTCCAAACTCAACCATGGCCAAGACCAAAGAGCTGTCGAAGGACACCAGGAAGAAAATTATAGACCTGCACCAGGCTGGGAAGAGTGAATCTACAATAGGCAAGCAGGTTGGTGTGAATAAATCAACTGTGGGAGCAATTGTAAGACATACAAGACCATTGATAATCTCCCTCAATCTGGGGCTCCACGTAAGATCTCATCCCGTGGGGTCAAAATGATCATGAGAACAGTGAGCAAAAATCCCAGAACTACACGGAGGGACCTGATGAATGACCTGCAGAGAGAGCTGGGACCAAAGTAACAAAGGCTACCATCAGTAACACACTACGCCATGAGAGACTCAGATCCTGCAGGGCCAGGCGTGTCCCCCTGCTTAAGCCAGTACATGTCCAGGCCAGTGTGAAGATTGCCAGAGAGCATATGGATGATCCAGAAGAGGATTGGGAGAATATCATGTGGTCAGATGAAACCAAAATAGAACTTTTTGGTAAAAGCTCAACTCGCCGTGTTTGGAGGAAGAAGAATTCTGAGTTGTGTCATACCTACTGGGAAGCATGGGGGTGGAAACCTCATGCTTTGGGGCTGTTTTTCTGCAGAGGGGACAGGACGACTGATCTGTGTTAAGGGAAGAATGAATGGGGCCATGTATCGTGAGATTTTAAGCCAAAACCTCCTTCCATCAGTGAGAGCATAGAAGATGGAACGTGGCTGGGTCTTCCAGTATGACAATGATCCCAAACACACCGCTCGGGCAACAAAGGAGTGGCTCCGTAAAAAGCATCTCAAGGTCCTGGAGTGGCCTAGCCAGTCTCCAGACCTCAACCCATAGAAAATTTCTGGAGGGAGTTGAAGGTCCGTGTTGCCCAATCACTGCTCTAGCGGAGATCTGCATGGAGGAATGGGCCAAAATACCAGCTACAGTGTGTGCCAACCTGATGAAGACTTACAGGAAACGTTTGACCTATGTCATTGCCAACAAAGGTTATGTTACAAAGTATTGAGATGAACTTTTGTTATTGACCAAATACTTATTTTCCACCATAATTTGCAATTAAATTCTTTAAAAATCCTACAACGTGATTTCCTAGATTTTTCTTTCTCATTTTGTCTCTCATAGTTGAAGTGTAGCTATGATGAAAATGACAGACCTCTCTCATCTTTCTAAGTAGGAGAACTTGCTAAGTAGGAGAATCAGTGGCTGACTAAATACTTTTTTGCCCCACTGTATATATATGCTCCCCTTCTCACAAATCAAGGGTCCAAATGAGCTGCCTGTGCTGTTCTGCTTTTGCACATGACTGGGAAACGAATGCGCATCTACAGACACTGCTGCACCGGTTACTTAATATATTTTTTTTCTCAAATTAGATTTCATCGTTTTCTATTGAATCTGCCTTGCGCTGTGATGCTTCCACCTTTTCCATGATTTAGTTGCTTACTCAGGCATCCTCTAATCTAAGATAGCGAGGCACGCTTGCTGCTCTGACTCCAGCAACAGCCTTTTCAGCGTTTTTTAAGGATGCTCTAGTCAACACTGATTAAAGTGAGAACGACCAGCTCATGCCGGAAAAAAAAAGATTCAACATGAAATACGGAGGTGAGCGGCACTTGTTTTAAGTAAACGCATCCGTTACGATTAGATTACTCTGATGAGTTTCCTTTCCTCCGCAGTGTCAGTTTGAGTGACTCAGGTTATATTTTGTACCATTTACAGTTATGGTTTTAAGTATGTGATCAAACTTGGAGAGAAACAAAATTGCAAATTGAAAGAGAATATACAAATGGTGCCGTGCCACTGTAGGTGACATGAGAAGAATCGGAAGCCATTTTGGGTCTCGTGGGGTGTTTAGCACAGCAGAGTTGAATGTGAGTGCAAGGACACTCCAGTTTGCCAAGTAATGATCAAGTAACAGGGGATTCACTCATCCTGACATCAGCAGAACGCAGAACACACACACACACACACACACACACACACACACACCACTCTTAGTAAGGAAGGGCCAAAGCAAACATCAGAAAACATCTATATATATATAGTGATTAAAAAAGCAGTCATGAAAAAGAACAAAGCTCAAATGTTTGATCAATTTCATCTTCTGTTACATTTATAATGAATGTCAGTAAGGCATTGGACCGGCGCTGGCTCTGCTCACTGCACAGTGCCCTGACATGTTTATGAATTAAATGGATAGAGGTCAGTGTGTCACCAGACAGCACAAAGGACCTGCCTAAAAGCACGGCGGATAATACGGAGGACTCTGGTATTATAGGAGCGGCAAAACATTCCTTTTTGACTCAAAATCAGAGCGCCCTGCCAGGGGCAAACTGGCTCGACTGTGCATTGTGTATATGTGTAAAACGGTTTGTTCACAGCCCAGGTTGCAATTTCTTGCTGTCTTATCACAAAGGCGCCGGATGTCAATCCATCACAGGTGAAATAACCTCATTATCTAGTCTCAAACGTGATGCGCTGGGAGCAAAAGCATTGTGTCTTACCTGGAGCCGCAAACGGGTACGCAGGGAAAGGTCGTCATTGGGACACCCAAGGGAAAAGTGGAGCAGAAAGGAAAGAAAGAAGAAGGAAAGATCAATTAGTAAACGATGACAAATGAAAACGTACAAGAAGAAAAACAGGCTAATCATCTTCTAGAAGCGCCCGGCCCTTAAGCAGACTGATTACACATGCAAATGAGGCTGATTTGGCCAGCTGTGGAACAACCTTGGTCAGGCCTTTTAAAGGACAGAGCCGCATGTGGCATTCTTTCACAAAACAGGAAGCTTTAGCAGGACCAAGAGGAATCTGTATGCATGTATATATATATACACTCAGCACACAAAGTTCCATATATACTACATCGTATTACCTTATATGCAGTATATTTATGTGCATTGTGTTCTTCTGCATTCATTCCTTGAACACTATTCGTGACGCTGACTTTTTTTCCAAGTGCTATAAAGTAGCTGTTCCCACTTCACTCTCCGTGACTGTCTATGAATGTACCATGTAGGGCAGGCTTTTTCCGAGCGTTCTGCAGAGTGCCACCGTGCCCACACGCTGAAAATAGCCCAACGCTATGCCACCAACTGCAGCGGAAGGATGAATCTTTTCATTCGCATCCTATGATTCTCTGTGGTGGCTAAATTGCTTAAAGGAGCCCAAGTAACATTTTCAGTGCTGTTCAGCAGGGCAGTGGACACAGATACGTTTCACACAAGTCACGGCCTGGAAGACATTTACACTGTGCATGTGTACACCATTAATGGCACTTCAAACATGGTTCACCTTGTTTCTCTGTGAGGGTGTGGGTGATCAAAGGTTGCTTAATTTAGCACCTTCAGGAAATATATTAAAGCTGAATCTCCAGTAAAGTGTAAATTAATAAAGGGCAAGGGTAGGTACTAATTAGACATACAACTTGAACCACGAAGGAGACACTGACATGAGGGTTGGATTTTTCTTTTAAACGATCAAAGTTTTTCAACTGTCAAAGGCCAGAATATACAGTCAAACCCTGCTATCTAAGCTCCCATTACAGTGGTATGAAAAAGTTTGGGCACCCCTGATAATTTTCATAATTTTAGTTTATAAATCATTGGTTGTTCAGATCAGCAACTTGAGTTAAATATATCATATAGCAGATGAACACAGTGATATTTGAGAAGTGAAATGAAGTTTATAGGATTTACACAGAAAGTGTGCAGTAATTATTCAAACTAAATTAGGCAGGTGCATAAATTTGGGCACCCCAACAAAAAATGACATCAATATTTAGTAGATCCTCCTTTTGTAGAAATAACAGCCGCTAAACGCTTCCTACAGCTTCCAGTCTGGATTCTGGTTGAAGGTGCTTTGGACCATTCTTCTTTAGAAACATCTCCAGTTCAGTCATGTTTGATGGTTTCCGAGCATGGACAGCCCACATTTTCAGTAATATTCATGTCTGGGGGACTGATATGGCCATTCCAGAACGTTGTACTGGTTCCTCTGCATGAATGCCTTAGTAGATTTTGAGCAGGGTTTGGGGCCGTTGGCCTCGGAGCAACTTTGTCACTGATTCTAGAACATTGTTCTCAAGAATCTGGAGATATTAACTACAATCCATGCGACCCTCAACTTTAACAAGATTCCTAGTACCTGCACTGGCCACACAGTCCCACAGCATGATGGAACCACCACCAAATTTTACTGTGGGTAGCAAGTGTTTGTCTTGGGATGCTGTGTTCTTTTTCCGCTCCTTGTTATGTCCAAATAACTTAATTTTAGTTTCATCAGTACACAGCACTTTATTCCAAAATGAAGCTGGATTGTCCAAATGTGCTGTAGCACACCTCAAGTGACTCTGTTTGTGGCGTGTCTGCAGAAAAGGCTTCTTCTGCATTACTCTCCCATACAGCCTCTCCTTGTGCAAAGTGCGCTGTATAGTTGAACGATGAACAGTGACACCATCTGCAGCAAGATGAGGTTGTAGGTCTTTGGAGGTGGTCTGTGGCTTGACTATAACTGTGTTCTCACCATCCTTCGCCTCTGCTATCTGAGATTTTTCTTGGTCTGCCACTTCGGGAGTTCCTTAACTAGAACTGTGCCTGTGGTCTTCCATTGCCTCACTATGTTCCTCACAGTGGAAACTGACAGCTGAAATCTCTGAGAGAGCTTTTCCCTTTCCCTGAACCATGATGTTGAACAACCTTTGTTTTCAGGCCATTTGAGAGTTGTTTTGAGGCTCCCATATTGCCACTCTTCAGAGAAGATGCAAAGAGGAGAAAAACTTCCAATTGGCCACCTTAACCCTTTATCATAGTTGGACTCACTTGTGTATGTAGATCAAGGGTCAGTGAGCTTACAAAACATATTTTGTGTTCCAATAATTAGTGCTAAAGGTATTCAAATGACAAGGGTGCCCAAATTTATGCACCTGCCTAATTTTGTTTGAATAATTACTGCACACTTTTTCTGTAAAACCTATAAACTTAATTTCACTTCTCAAATATCACGGTGTTCATCTGCTATATGATATATTTACCTGAAATGGCTGAGCTGGACAACCAATGATTTATAAAGAAAAATCATGAAAATTATCAGGGGTGCCCAAACTTTTTCATACCACTGTATCGGAACTCCTGTTATAATGTATGGGGAATGTTAATTCCCTAGCCTGCTAGCCAAACTAAAACCACTGCAGGGAATTCTCCTGGCATGAATTGATGTACTTGGTCTGCAACAGTATTACGTAACATGCCAGTATCACAGGTTTCCCAGTACATTGCCCAGAGCACCACTGAGTCTCGGTGTATGTGCAATCTATTAGAGTGTACAAATTAGTTGTCTTTTTAGAGATCTTATTAAATCCCAGCCTTAAAATATCTACCAGTGATGCTGCGTTATTCAGGCACTTGTTTGAGTATATGTGGAAATACTATTTGGCAGTGGAACCCAACTCAACTTCAAATTTAATCTGCTTTTCCAGCTGCACTGGTTGGCATTCACTTCTGGACTCTGGACTCTCTCTCACCTTGCGGTTCATTTGTTTAGGACCCTGCCTCAGCACCGTGGCCCTCTTCACCTCTCTATTTCCATAAAACCAATCCATTACTAATGCAGTACTGGCTATAGCAAGACCCCAACCTGACCCAACTCACAACTATAAGCAGAGCCATGTTCTCTTTCCTTAAGTTTATGTTTCTTTTTTTCCTGTTGATGATTTTCCCTTTTCCACCCTTTTTTTGTAAAAGAGTTGAGCATGGGGGTAAGCAGGTCATTGGAGCTTTTACAAATAGCATTTGGGCCAAAAAAGAAACCACTTGAGATAACAAAAGTGAATGCTTCTTGCTGTGCTGCTTCTTATTCTTGCAGCTACACAGTCAGGCAGCAGGCCCAGTGAATACATGAATGAATTAACACAAGGCTGAAGTCAGCCTCCGGGTCCGAGTGTAACTGGCAATCCAGAAAGTCCTCCACAGTCATAGGGACATACATACACCCCCCCAACACACACACAGAATCCCCCCTCTGATTCAGTTATTATTGCTCACACACTTAAAAAGATTTATGACCTACATCGGGGCATTTGCAATTCAAGAGTTCAGAATTCTGTTAGCTAGATAAAAGATCCATTATGCCATTAAGAAGAGAGAAAGGAGGGCTACTGAAAAAATAAGGAAGACAGAAGATAAAGATACACATAAAGAAGTTTTCCATGTCTGTATTGCTTAGAAAAATGCTAGTAGATGGAACCTAACCATGGTTCGATGGGCAACATGAAAGCATTCGCACTTTCGGCCACAGATAGCAAGTCTGAGCCTGGATAATGACATAATTATCCATGGCTGGGAGTCTCCCCTCTCTGAATGGCATCTCCCCATCAATCAAAATTACACTAGCCTGGAATCTCAGACTTTTGTGAGGTCCGGAATCTCAGGGATCTGTGGAAGAGCAGTTTGCTATATCTGTGCTTAATGACGCTGCAAGAACAAAGTAGTGGTGGCTGGCACAATCCCTTGAATGAAGCTAGTATTAACCATCATCCTCCCAGACCGGTATGGATATTGGGAGACTAATTTTGGAAAATTGTGTAGCATAAAGGGACTAAAGGAACTGGAGATTGTGCTTTTATTACTTCTATAAGGGAAAAGGGACTGTGGTGGCCTAGTGGGTAAGGTACTGGACTATGGACCAGAAGGTCCAGGGTTCAAATCCCACCTCTGCCAAGCTGCCACTGTTGGGTCCTTGAGCAAGACCCTTAACCCACAATTGCTTGGATTGTAAGAGTGTACCAATTGTAAGTCGCTCTGGATAAGGGCGTCTGCTAAATGCTGTAAATGTAAATGTAAAAGCTACTATGGTTCTGAGATCCCTGCTGTCTGTCCATAGCAGAGAGGAACGTTAGAAAATACAAGCAACTGGTCGTCACCTGTTTCTCTTGTCTTGTTCCTTTGCCCATCCAAAAACACAATGTTTATGACCACACTGATATCCCTCCTAAATATGGTTGTTCCAGCAACATGATCTGTCCTATATAATAATTTCACAAACTTATCAGAACAGACACACTGCCCAAAGTCCTGCATTCCTCTGAAAACAGCAAGCTGGTGCTGTCACAGGCTTCACAGTGGGCCATCAAAGCAGAAATATGTCTCTGTCACCCTGATGCCACAGACACAGAGCATGTATTCCGCTCAGGGTTACTGATCAGAGACACGGCGACTATTAGCATGCGTAATCAAATGCACAAACACATGCCACTGTAAGCGCTCACGCAAACAAAGAACAAAGCAAACACACAACGTTGCAGAACTAATTGGTGATCTTTTGGGGGACAAAAGGAAAAAAGGAACAAGCAGACATGATAAAACATCGCTCTCCGGGTGACAGAAGAGAACCCGTGACAGCTCAGGTCTCTTATAAATGAATTCCAAAAACACAAAAGGATTCGCCACATCACATACTATCAATGAGCACATTCTTTTTTTCAGCGCTTTGTCTTATCTCTCTGTCTGAGTGCCAGCTGGTCTCTTTCCTCTTGCGAGAACTCTCCCACTTCTGTTGAACACTTTTGGACCAACCACCAGAGGGAGTTTGGGTTTGAGAGTGATAAAGCACAGCTGAATATAAAGAGCATAGCAAACACTTTTCAAATTTCGCCTCATAACCTGCTCTCTAAGTGTTACAAGGGAACAAAATCTGCTTTAGCTCCAATTTATTGCAAAGCTCACTCAGTAATTTTGAGTCATTCAAGTGCATTCTGGAGATGCTGCCCGGAGAGAAACATTGCTTTTGCTCTCCCATATTAGAGAAACAAAAAAAGCGATTGTAGATATTATAAGCAGATGGAATGCGGCACGATTGCGCAGCGCTGTCACCTCGCGGCTCCAGAGACCTGGGTTCGAATCAGGGTTGAATGTGTGGTTTGCTCTGGGTACTACGGTCTATTCCCACATTCCAAGACATTTCTTAGGTCAGGTGGTATTTATAGAGCGCCCAGTGTGAGTGAGTGTGTGTAATAGACTGTTTTACATCTTGCGACCTTTGTTGGATTAAGCAGGTAAGGAGCGCGAGTGACTGATAAACAGATTCTGGTATCGAAAAAACATCATGTGCAATGATGTTAACCCAGATTTACCTCTGCCACAATCATTCCAACATCATTTTGTCTCGGAGCTAGAGCATTTCCATCCCACAGCCAATAGCTTGGGATTCACGACAAGTGGTCGGGGGTCTTGGGAGGGCTACTTATAATCAGGCAGCTTGTGTGGCCAACCAGCTGCAAGCACATGAGCAGCAGGACTGAAGTAAACAGACGCTGGGGAGGTTAGCCCGACCGGAGGCAGCTGATGAGCAAACCTACCCGCTTGTTAACTCTGATTGGCCGCCACGCCCACCTTCAGAAGACGAGCCAAAATGCCAAGAAACTTCTCAAATCCCAAACACAGATGCACTCCAAATGAGCTTTTCCTCTCTCGCGCGCATTCGTTCATATCTCTCTCCGTCATCCTCTCTGATTGAAGAGAATGAAATAGGGCAGATATGACTCAAGAGTCACAGTCTTCACACTGATAGGACTTGATTGGGGATGTATCTTGCTGTATGCTGTAATCTTGTGAAACCGGTTGCTTCAATGCCAAACAGTCTGCCAAATCTACCTGCATTTCAACAAAGCTGGCCATATGGCAAAGAATCTACCTGGGTTATGTCAACCTGCTAACGAATGTAGTGAGAGTACTGTTAGCATTACTAGCGTTATTCGTTCCATGTAGGTAATAGCATTGTTGGACAGATACAGTCAAGTTTAGCTGAATATCAGCATGTCTCAACTGTTACTATGCACCATGAGAAATCGTAAATTGTACCCACAACCATATCCTGGGAAATGCACACACTAAACTATAAGCATACAAAATAAATACATATGATATTAGATTAACTGTGTCCTACATTCTGCTACCCTCAGTATTTATGCACAGATAAAACAGTCTATTAGAGGACGTTAGTAGGGACCATGGCCAATTTAAACAGTATGCGGTATATTACATATGGGAGTGTCTACATAAACAAACATCAAATGTTTCCTGTATCCATTATGTATGTGCGTTAGGCGTTCTGGGCCTCAGAGCGCACTCGAGGTTTTCTCGCTAAATCTCTTTTTCTAAATCTGCAGAATCTATAGCCGAGACGTTTCAGCGAATGCAGCGACTGTCCTGTCCCAGCTGGAGATTTAAAACAAGCAGTATATATCTGATCGACACCAAACAAAAACCTCAGTGCATTTATTTATCCTAGCTATTTGGGATTAGTAGGAGCCGGTATGTATAAAAGGCTAAGCATTGTCTTTGAATACTTGTTGTCCCGTTTGAGATGCCACAAATGAGAACAAAAGGTTGAAGTTAAGCAGAATGAGGTATGAGGAGTTACAAAATGTAGAAGGTTCAACCCAAAGACAGTACATTTCAGAGCATGTTGCATTAAGAATTATGGACAAGCATGAAAGAAACGTGGAGGAGCGCTGATTAAGACCTGGGTTTGTCAATCAGCAGTACGGCAAACCTACAAAGGGAAGACACAGAGTACTGTTCCTACTTTGAACAGGAGTGAACATCCTGCAAATACCACACCAAAATATAGCATTTCTGTTCTGTTTTTACGATCAAACACTAAGCAACAAACTGTGTTCATGGAAGGACTCCATCCCAAAACAAAACAACAACAAAAAAACACAGTTCTTAAAACCCATTGCTACGCATCTCACATTTGAAGACCACCTAGATGTTCCGTGCTTCTGTTGAATAGATGAGAGAAAACTGTGTTTACCAGGACTGTGCAATTCTGTGTTTGGAGAAAAAGTCACTGCACATCCACAACAAAACTGAAGTACTGTATATAAAGTCTAAATGTATCCTCACCATTGTCTGATCTGCAGCCATAGGACTCTGTTAGAGCTTATCGAGGCTCTTATAGCTGTGGAATACAATGTTCTGCAGTAAAATCGAGGGTTAAAACCAACGACATATCTCAGTAATACTAACACCCCTGCATACCACAATATATGATGTTGCTTAACATAATTATCCACATGGTTAGCTGTCTTTTCAAAAAAGCACAGGAGAATGAACAGGCCTATAGTTTGTGCTGTAACTTCACTGGTTACACAACAATGTTAATCAGTCCTTTGAGCTAAAATAAGGTACCAGGTGGTGGAGAACACAATAACCTCCACAACGTCCAGCTTGTCTAATGAGGTCATTTTAATCTCTGAGCTATGGCTGCATGAATTTGACCATATTTGCTGTTCACAGATTCTTTCTGGTTCAGCCCCAGCTCACTGCATGTTGTGAGACCGATATGCATTTTTGATTAAGCGGCGTGTAATATTCATTGTGCTATGGCGCACATGAATCTCTTTAACTGTGCTTGTGCTCTGCAGGGCACATCTAAATAAGGGTTACTCTCACATCTATCTGACTTATTCTCTTTTAACCTCCGCCTTGCTCCCACTCTCCTTTCCCCTCTTCTCATCCCCTATCCTCCAGAAAGAGACGGAGGAAGAATGAAAGCTACAGACCCCCCACCCAAGTGCGATTTACTAAGGTTATTAAGGAAAAGCAAACAGAAAATAAAAGCAAATCATTGTCAGTAATGCGCTGTGATGATTGCTCTCCATAGGGTGAGGTATGGATTTACCCTTGCCAGGAGCAATGCTGATGCCTGCTGGTGTATTACCCACCCACCACTTATGATACACCACACACACACACACATACACACAGGCTTTACTTCTGTGGGCCACCTAGGTATAGTAATGGCTGCTGTATTAGCTTTTTTTTTATCTGTCCTAGAGATAGACGATCGAATAACCAGTGGAGAATCTCCCCTTGTTCAACCACACATGCTCTGCAAAGAAACACATTTGAAAAGGAGCACACCTGATCACGTCAGCAGAGGCGTTCCCGGGACTGTGGTGGCCTAGCGGTTAAGGTACAGGACTATAGACCAGAAGGTCCAGGGTTCAAATCCCACCTCAGCCAAGCCACCACTGTTGGGTCCCTTAACCCATGATTGCTTGGACTGTATCAATTGTGAGTCACTCTGGATAAGAGTTTACGTTTATTGACTTATTTAACGTCGCTATCAGCATCAGTGGCCATGTTCAGCGACATACACAAGGTTATCTCAAGACAAGTCACTCATACACTCAAGTCAATGCCAATTTAGTGTAGCCAATTAACCTAACATGCATGTCTTTGGACTGTGGGAGGAAACCGGAGTACCCGGAGTAAACCCGCGCGGACACGGGGAGGACTCCACACAGAAAGGACCCAGGCCGCTCCACCCTGGGATTGAACCCAGGACCTTCTTGCTGTGAGGCGGCGATGCTACCCACCGAGCCCTCTTCTTTGAAATCCCCAAGTGCTCTGACAAACAGTGCCATCTTTGTACACACTAAAGAGTTTCATCCTTCATTATTCGACTTGTCTTACTCTTCACACGTGTTCAGAAGGAGGGTGGGTGTAGGAGAGTTGTGTAAAATATATTACGTGAAATTAACAGAAATATTCAATAAATCAAGACATCGCCTTAAAGGTCGCACCTATTTGTCATTTTTCACACGTAGCAGACCAATTTTGTGCCAGCAGGTAATGCTAGCCCTTTCCGCCGACTACCACCACGGGTATATTTCAGACCTGTGGGAAACACTGTACACTGAGTTCATTAAGACTAGCACAGGATGGGGGATGATGCAGCAGACGAGAGTGGGTAGGAGGAGATATGAAAAGAGACAGTGAGTGCTTTTTTTCCATCAAATCAAACAGATTAATACTTGCTCAGTGTCCGGTAACAAATGGCTTCCCTTCTAGTTCCCTCATCATATATTCCGATGTAAACACGTATGGTTCAAAACCCACTTTACTGTATTTCCTAAACGGTGACCTGGTCATTATTCAATAAATCCCTGGTCAATTTTGCCCAGTTTTGTTACAAGGCAAATTCTAGCATAACTCCTCAACGTTATTTTTCAGATAGTAAAGGACGTACATTATTAAGCCCATTTACATGAACATTTGCATAATATTAAGCTCAGCACTTGCTTTTAAGATGTTTTTTTCCCCCGTAATCCTTAATTGATTGAAATAATGTGAGGTTCCGTAGGCTTGACCTGCACTGTACATCATTAACAATACCATTAGGAGACTCAGTCAAGTTCAAATACGAGCACGCGGCTTAACTGTATACTAATTAACAAGACTATGCATATTTACAAATATGCAAATAATTCAATAGTGCCATTATTTGTATACATAATAGCCTTTTCTAAACGGCAGGAAATAATACATGCAGAATTTCCTGCGGTGCAAATTGTTTTGCTAAACCATTGTTTTTGTGCTGAAATCAGAAAATTGAGGCTTACTGATCCCCCCACACATTTTAACTCGCTTTCGCTTATCAGCGTCGTGAGGGTTTTGGAATCTGTCCTTGGAGAACATAGGACATATGCTGGTAGGGATCGCTGTTGCAGCACCGTGGAATGATCCCCCTCCCTCATACATGCATGACCTAGCCAGAAGGCTCCTTTGGGACTCGAACCCAGGTTTGTGCTGTGTTTTTGCAAAGTTTTTTTTTTTCTAGGACGAAAAGTGAATTTTGAACTTGAATATTTGAATGAAATTGAATATTGGTTTAAAAAGGATAATAAACATATCAGAAGTGCTGCCGACTCTGAATTGGATGAAGCATTTACATTACATTACATGTACAGCATTTAGCAGACGCCCTTATCCAGAGCGACTTACAATTGATACAGTCTTACAATCCAAGCACTTGTGGGTTAAGGGCCTTGCTCAAGGACCCAACAGTGGCAGCTTGGCAGAGGTGGGATTTGAACCCTGGACCTTTTGGTCCATAGTCCAGTACCTTAACCACTAGGCTACCACAGTCCCAGGTATGAAAATGGATGAAAATGGATGAAAATGGAGGCAAGGCCTGATAATGATTAAACTAAGAGTTTGAAAATGGTGCGAATTGAATTCTGGGTCTAAACCTCCATGATTACAAATGACCCAGGTTAGTTTAAACGTACAACAACTTCAATGCACACTAATAATCCGATCATTATCATTGCGCATTATATGATTATTCAAAAGATCAAGTAATCAGTAAGCATACTGATTATACCTTACATTGCAGAACGGCCATCAAGAATTCCCGTGAAGCTACCTGAATATTTTAAGTACTCAGCTGTTCAGTGTGTGTACCGTATTTTTTGGACCATAAGGCGCACTTAAAATCCTTTAACTTTCTCAAAAATCGACAGTGCGCCTAAAAATGCGGTGCGTCTAATGTATGAATTACTTCTGATTGAGCTTTCTGACCTAGAACCAATTGTAGATTTTACACAGCGCTCATAAATCTGTCAAAATGTTTTAGCACGGTCTTGGTAAGTTACTAAGCTTACGGCCACCGTAGTGCGCAGCATCGTGGAGTAATACGGTATGTGCTTCAGCATTAGGGGTACGTGCATTCATTCATTTATTTTTCGAAGCGGATTTCAAACACAACGCTATCAGTCACGCAGTACAACATGGACATAGAGCAGCTGCGAGAGAATTCAGCATTAACGAATCAATGGTACGGAAGTGGAGGAAGCAAGAAGACGCCCTGCTCCAGGTAAAGACCAAACTGAGCTTCCGACAGAACTTAAGAGTTTTGTTTCATTTCATGCGTCTTATAACCCGGTGCGCTTTATGTAGGAAAATAGATCCGTTAGCAGCCGATCATTGATATTGTGCCTTATAACACTGTCAAATTATCCCTGTTGTTGTTTCTATGGTGTCGCCACTACTTGGATGTAAATAGAGATAGTTTGAAGGAAAGCATTATGTGCTATTTGCACACTTAAGTCTTCATAAATAACACTAATAACACTACACAACTACATAGTGTACATAAGAGAATAACAATTCAGAATCCCTACACTATCCAGTCAGTAAGTTGCCCTGATTAAAACAGCCAAAACCTACAACCCTTGCAAAACGTGGCACATGCCTCGTTCTTCAGGTTCAGAAGTTAGAAGCAAAAATCTGCCCACAGTACTTAGTGAAGACATTATGACACATCTAACTGAACAGTGAACACATTCATAGTAGACAACCCACAGACACACCCCTAGTCTATGGCTCATTATCAATGATCAAATTTTAAAAAATGATTCATTTACTGGACCAAGCAGTTCAGGCTGTATTTGTCGCACTAATGTGTGGAAGAATAGTAATAAGAAGACGTATGAGGGATAATACAGTGATTTACCTCACTACTAGGAAGCAAACAAACAGCTGCACTACAGGTAGCCATGCCTCCCATTTAAAAAATCTAATTACTGACTGACTTAGAGTTTTCTATTATTAGATTACTAAAGTGCATGTAAAACAGTGTATCAGATTATTGCTGAAATCTGATTTCATTCTTATTTCATTATTCTGTATATGAAACGCACTTATTAAAAACAATCACTGCACTGAATCTTAAAATCACTTTTTGTTCTACCAACTCAGTCTTCGCCTGACAACAGACAGATCTTATCTGGGTGTTTCCCTTACACTTACAAAGTGTTGCTGATCATTAGTTGGTCATAACGCAAAGATTTCCCGCTCTGCAGAGCAGCATGAATGAAAGAAATATACGTTAGATGAAGAAAGAAATCTGGACAAACACAAGTGTGACCATGACCTTGACTGTAAGGTGCTTAGTGTAGGATATAGATGCGTACTAATGTGGCACAAAAAGGACAGGAAGAGATGGACAGTGGGCGAGTGAACTGAAGGGAGAGAACATTGACTAACCCTGCACTTTTTCTCCCTGAACAAATGGTATAGGAAGCTGTCAAGGTCAGGCCAACACACAAGGTTAAAAGAGAACGGGTGGGGGAAAGAGAAAGGGAGGGGCGGGGGAGAGAAAGATGGAAGGATAAAGCCGATAGACTGAAACAAACTGATACACCCCAGCAAAACACCCATGTGGCAGAAGCAAAAGACCCAAGGAGCACAGCAGGGCTTCAACACATAATGAATGTGCAGAAAACTGAAAAAAGGAGGTAGAGGCAAAGTCAAGGAATTAAGAAAAGAGGGACAGAGGAGGGAAAAAAAGAGTCCATAAAGCAGATTCTCTCCTCTGGGAGCCCATAGTGGATGTTTTCTCTTAATTAGGTATTTTTGCGCAACAAAATCCAATTCCAGTCAGTTAGTAAATAAGCTTGCTTGAAGACCACTTCATTACCATGGGATAATTGTTAAAAAAATGAAGTGGAAAATATCTGGTCATGCTTAATCCAAAGATGCAGCTATTCCAAAGAAAGGTGGGCGACACATTTTGTTTTATTTCATTTGTATTTCCATCAAAATATTACATTTACAGCATTTAGCAGACGCCCTTATCCAGAGTGACTTACTCTTGATACAGTCTTACAACCCAAGCAATTGTGGGTTAAAGGTCTTGCTCAAGGACCCAACAGTGGCAGCTTGGCAGAGATGGGATTTGAACCCTGGACCTTCTGGTCCATAGTCCAGTACCTTACCCACTAGGCTACCACAGTTAGAGCATTTGTGCAAAAGATAATAAATCCTAGGCATACCAGAGAGACTGCTCTATGAGAAATACCTTGTCAGGGTGAAAACGGGCATTAGAGAAGAAGATAAGTGGACTTCCAGTCACTTAAGAATGTGTTAAGTAAACCTTTAATTGGGAGCTAGAGTGTAAAACAGTGGAGTGTCACAGTCCTTCACATCTCCCTCACTTCCTGCACTGTCCCCTGTACAATCTAACAGAAAACAAATTTACTATTCCTCCTCAACCTTTCTCCTTCGATACTTCCCTGCAATACCTGAGAGAAAATACAAATCTCTTCACAGCCTCTGCAATATGCACCCGTGCTTTCTTCTATATTCCTACACACCCAGTGCAAATAAGAGCAGCAACCTTTCATGATCCACTTTCAGCGCTGCGTCATGAATTTCTGCTATCTCGCGGCTTTTGCATTTCAGTGCTCTGTTTACCAAATGTACTTTCCTGATGTCTCTTCCCAATCACGGCTCAAAATATACTTTGTAGCTCACTGTCTTGTTGTTTCCCAAATTAAGCAGAAAGATTTTTGTTATGTTTATCAAAACTACCAAATTAATCAAACGATTAACACAAGCAGGTGCATAAATAATCACTTAATGGCTTCAATAAAGTGAAAACGGATAAACCATGCCAAGACCCACAACTTAGGTTAAGTGTAAATTCCAAGCTTCACATATAAGTCTGACTGTGTATTTGACCAATGAGACCAAGCTAGTACCAAAAAACTTAAGTTAAACAGATATGTACTTGGACAAACTTCAGCAGGTTTAGCTACAGTTTGACTACATTCCCATCTCTGATGTGCTTTAGTGTCTCATATCCCAGTAGAACAAGATCTTATCTAGCATTCAACATATTTTTGCTTGTAACTGCTTGCTATGACCCATCTTTCGAGGATCTTGCTGACTAGGTGAGGCTACCTTGGAAATGTTTTTTTTTTCAAAAGAAACCACAAACCCATAAAGTTCATCTCAGAAGAACACAGCAGAGTTACATAAATTTCCAGGACAAACACCCACCACGAGTGCCCAATCGGGTCTGCTTTTGTTCCTGTAATCGCTCGGAGGCTCTCTTTTGTGTTTGCTGAGTCACCCAGTCCCACACAGAGGCGCTCGTCTTCGTCTCAACCCAAGAACCTCTTCAAAATACTTGAAACCACCGGTTTTACATAATGTAATACAGAAATACTCAAAAGCTATGAAGTTTAGCGCTACATTATACATACATAGGCCTACTGAACTACATGAACGTCCTGTTAATGATGAGCAAAATGAGCAATAACAAGGAAAACCTACTAGCTAGCTAGCTGCTGTAGCTGCTGTAGACACAAAGCAAGCCTAAAACTAACAAGACAAATGAATAAAATGTGACTACCGCTATTGTGTCTTTGATAAAAACCTAAGAAAGCTAATCTAACTGAGCTGTGAGAATGAACACTATCAGCTATCTGTATTCTACTCTTTGGGAACAGAAGGCGCAGGTGTAAGCGAGTCCAGTGCCGGGCCAGCTTCAATCAATGATGAGCTAAAATACTGTTGAAACTGTTGTCACCACGTTGCTGAAGTTATTTATCGAAAATAAATAATGTGTGAGGTAGCCTAATTGGCTTTCCATTATTTTTCTCAAACGGAAATCACTATAAAGCGATAGTTTAAGAAAAACAGGTCTGAATGTGTGACAGAGGCTGCCTCTGCTTCAATGCTTCTTCAGCCCCATTTCCATCTCACACTTAGTGCTCCCGTTACGTTAATATATCTCCTCACTCTTTACTACTGGCCTGTACTATTCTTTCCATTTTCATTAAAATAGAGTCTGAAGAGCAAACCAGACTTTCATTTTCCAAGTAACTATCCTTAAAAGGGCTGATGTAATTTTGGTTTGATGATACAGCTCGCTCGCTTCATTCGTTCTCCCTGCAGATTGCCAAAACACGGACGCACATGAAAAACCTGGACGCTGGGAGTGAGCCACCATCCCAGACTGTTCAAACCTGAGATTAAACAGAACGAGGGTTGCCATGCCTTTTTCTATAACCCTGCTTTCCCCTGTTCTTTTCCCAACGCTCAGTAATTGGAGAGCGCTAACCCAATTAGCCATACAGGACTCCTACACAGCTAAAGGCTAAAGCAAGAGCTCTAGCACATTAATGGCAAAAGAGGCCCCCGGAGAGACTGTTGCCTTCAACTTGAATCTTACTCGCAGAGAGTTTTAGGTGAGTTACGAGAGTTTTATCATGCCTTTCCCTCATTTATCTGGATCCCCGGTCTTGGTGAATGCCACCTCCCACATAACTCCTAGCAAATACCAGTTGAAGTCTGCTTGCAAGGGATTGGTGTGTTTTCAGCTCTCGCCTTGACAGACAAACGAGGAGACATATAATCAGAAAAAAGGAGAAAGGGAAGCCATTGTGACAGATGACCTTTAGATGAAGAGGTCATCTCTCTCACGTTTCTCTCTCTGGGTGAAGAAGAGGCAGAGCTGTGCAGAATGCTGTGATGTAGCCGCTTTGCTCGGCGCAGTGTTTTGCTGTTTTCAATAATGCTCTGTGCCATGCAAAATCCCAGCTTATATCTGCTGTTTATGAGAACCCCACTCTCTTGGATGATTCACCCCCTCTCACACCTCCAAAAAGCAATAGTCTCCAGGCTTCATATTTAATCCACCCTCCTCTAACCCTCTCTAATCATAAATCTAAGTCGCAGTGCACAGTGGGCCGACACCACTAATTGATATTGCTTTCACTGCAGTATAAAGCTCATCCTGGCAGGGTGCTCCATAGCTAGACATCATGGTAAGCGAAGTCCCTTTTGTGAGGAGCATGAGAAACAATAGAGATAGCAGACAGCAAGTAAGTCATCGCTGCTAGCAAGTCCTGCTAATTACATGCTCAGATCTGTAACGAACCAAAGCCAGTCAGGTGTCAAGTCACCTTTGCACCTTGTCCAGCGATTTTGGTCATCAATTTGTATTTTCCAGCAGGTGTCAGTGTAGAGCAGGATAACAAAAGATTCAACACTTGATTCTACTGTTAGTACTCTCAGGCAGCAAATTAGCTACTACTATTCATATCACACACTGAGAGTATCGGATGGGATCCGTTGTTCCAAGACACATACTGATGCCATGGATCGAATCAGGACATTCCTACTAATAATTCTGAATACTGAAAGAAATTAAACAATGAATCTAGAACGCATCTGAACTCATTCAAATGCACACTTGTTCGACCACAACGCGTTGTGGAGACCAGACGAAAACCTCTGTGGTGGAAAAATAGATACGGAAATAATCCAACACACAGAAGCAATGGCAGTGCATGTGAACAAAGCAATCCAGCATAAGGGAGAAGGAATTAAAGAAGTAAACCAAGACGTTTTAACAAACAATGAATAGGAAATAGAGAAAAAGGCAAAAACATCAACCACAACGAAGAAAAATTATGTGTGCCCACATCGCTCAATCGAAAAAAGTAAAAACTGCTCTTCTCCATCCCGATAGTTGCTTATGTCATTCCACGACCTTCAGCAGTCTCCATATGTTCGTCAAATATTTGGCACTGGAAATGAAAGTGTTTGCTTTACAGTAGAATGTCACTCCAGCTGTCTTTGTGGCCCTCTTTGTAGTGCAGCGTTCACAATGTTCCGCTCATCAAACAGAGCTCGACGCCTTTCACTGGTGACTGATAGAGGTGTAGGTGACTGGTTGGACAGTTCTGCTCTGGTTAACTTTAACCGGCAGACAGTCTGAGGATCTTCTGCTTCATAGTCAGCTGTGTCCTTGCTGGCAACCTTCAGCTCTGAGCTGATGTTTTGTACCCAGGAATGACAGCAGTGCCCCATTCTCTAATGTGCACTCCCACCCTCGATGCCGTTGCGTGTGTGTGTGTGTGTGTGTGTGTGTGTGTGTGTGTTGCCACCACCTTGCCTCGCAATTTTTTCTGGCTCCACATTGACTTGAAGAGTTATTTAAAGAACACGAAGCCGAGCAGGATATTTATACTCTGTGGTAATGGCGTGGTTGGAGGCTGAGCCAAATGCTTTAGTCTGTCCCCTGTGTCATCCTAAACATCAGGCCTTACAGTGGCAGATGTACTGATTAGTGCTTTAAGTGAAGAGAGAACATTACCAATACGAATATCAGGGGTCAAAACAAGTTCGAAAATGAATGTTTGTGCTTTTGCGTCACATAGTTAGGCAGTAGGCCACTGTGAACGAAATATGGAAGGCCATATGCAACAACAGCGAACAAGAAATAACACATTTTAAAAACTATTGCACTTTTACAGCATCTTTCAGGATGAATGCAACATATGACACTAGACAGACAGGGGTTGTATGAGTCAGTATCTGGTGCATAATCTGTAAGTAGTGATGGGCCGAAGTGAAACTTCTTGACAGAAACAGAAAGCAAAATTATAAAGCTGAAAACCAAAACTGAAAGTGTTTTTAATGACATGTTATAAAAACCATATTATTGATAGGCCTACTTCACATGAACAGCCTTTCCAGATCAGCTGTCTAATATCTGTGATCTGTTGTTGCTCAAACTGAACGTGTTTGCACTGCAGCCTAGGTTATTGAAGAAATGTCTTTAATTACTTTCTCATTTTGATTGCCATTAAAATTGTTTTTAAAATTATTGTACATGTGTTTGACTCTCACGGCTGCTGCCTCCGTTTCCAGCAGTCTGGTTTCCGTGCCAGAGTTCACACTCACGCACACGGCCATGCCTCATTCTTGCAAATTCGCCAGTGTATTGATTGTAGTGCTGAAACGATTCCTAGAGAAACTCGGGTAACTCGATTACTAAAAATCATCGATGCAAGCCTTATTTAATCCATGTGACTATGTACAGTTCAGTAGTGATGTGTCGGTCGCGACCGATCCGGCTCTAAGAACCGGCTCTTTGAAATGAACGACAGGAGCCGATTCCTGATTGTGAGCCGGTTTATATATATTTTTTAAGGGGACACTTAAACAACACACTTAAACAACACAATATAATTCCAAGCGTTCCCTTTACTTTTTCGAGCAATTTATATATATATGTGTGTGTGTGTGTGTGTGTGTGTGTGTGTGTGTGTGTGTGTGTGTGTGTGTGTGTGTGTGTGTGTGTGTGTTATCCCCTCAGACAGAATCCTTTCTAAAACAGGTCGGATCATAACAGATAGGAGAAGCAGGATCAACCCCTCAAAGATTAGATCCTTGTTTTTTTTTTTTATGCCAATCTTCATTAAAAACTAACCTGGATGTTGCTTTTTCTTTTTTTGCCTATTTTTATTTAGATTTTGTTGAGTGAGGTTTGGTTGATGATGTCTTGTTGCAAATTTACAAATAATACACATAATCAGAGACCTGAGACGGGATTGGACCTGTAATTGAGATGGGTCTTCGTTTTTGTATTTTATTTTACTGTGATCCATTGAGTATATAAATAAAAAAACATATTAATAATAACAAACATTGGATATTATGTGTTTTACATTAGTAATTCATTTTACACATAATTTGGTAATAAATGAAGCTACAAAAAATCTAAAGAGCCACTTGGGAGCCGAAAGAGCCGGCTCTTTTTAGTGAGCCGAGCCAAAAGAACCGGCTCTCTGAAAAGAGCCGAAATTCCCATCACTACAGTTCAGTGTATTTCTCCTGGATGTTTATTACTGTCGCACTCAAGCTGTGGGCAGGTGACGTGAAGATGTGATGTGATGGCACTGCTCACAGTGTATCCACTGTAAAAGTGAACTAGCCCACCACAATGAGACGACGTCTATGTCTGTGTCTGACTAAGCCAAATCACAATTATAAAAGCAATAAAATGAGATCCATCAATGTCTAAAAATAAGTACGCAATCACGGAACACATTGTGTACTAATTACACTGGGAGGCATCGTTTCCCTGTTTTTCTTTTTGCAGCTTTTATTTATTCCTCTATTAAACTTTACTGTTACGTGTTGTAACTTCCGTTTCTCTTCATCTGTCTTCATTTGAACAGACTCTCTGGAACTGCAAGTCAGCATAAGCACCCTTACATACAAGATAAAGGACAGAACTGGACAGCACTTCAGACATTCGCAGTAACCCGTGAGTCCGTAAATCCGGTTAAAGTGGAATTGGAGGGATTGGAATTCAGCCACTCGGTGTATTTTAGTAAAATCAGTGCACTAGTTACTTTTGGCAGATCCCTCTGAGGAAGTTCCTAGCTCTAACTGTATCTGATATGCCTGCTCGGTCCTTCTATTTGGCAACAAAAATTGCCGAGTAGATCTTTAACGACTTGTGCAGTCACGTTTCTACAGAAGACTTCACAAACAAAAAGTCCCGAAGCTTCAGACTGCTATTCATGGTCATGCTGGAAAAGTTTCATGGTACACCTGGGGTTCTCTCATGCACCGTGCAAAGCATTCAGCCACATTACTTACTGAATAGAAAATTAACTTTGTTTTAACTCTGTTTACGGGCAAAGCATTAGATTGGCCTACTGTTACATTTCAGCCTCGGGCTGTTAACTGATGCTCTGTATGAAAAAAACAAATCCAGGAAATTTTTAATCACACTGCTACTGGAAACGATGCCAGAGAGTCTGCTCTAACTAAAACAAGGAAGCGAACCAGCATTACAGAGTGCTTTGTGCCGTAGGCTGAGCACAAAGCAACAAGTAGAGCTGGTCTGCAAAGACTTTAATCTCGCCCTTCATCGATACATTCCGCTAGCCAGCCGCATTGATAATCTTTGAGTCTACTTCTATATTCTGCAGAATATAAATGGGAAACTGACCACACCAGCAACATACAAGAGTCTATGGAAGGGAGTCTATTAAAAGTAACAGTGAAGGAAAGCTGAATGAAAACAAAGGTTGAGGAAAATGCCATTTTTGTGCAAAATAAACCACAGATCAGCCACATCCATCTCCCTACTTTAATAAATATCTAACTCAATTGCTTTGCTCAGTCTTTGGGAGCTCAAAATCTTACTGTTTCCAAGCTAAACCCATCAATATGCAAGTTTCCATCAAGAGTCCATCATAACACATAATGCCACGACTACTGTTACTACTGCATATACTGGTCATTTCTATTTTAATTACTCATAGCAGTCATTTGGTATTCCGCCCCCCACAGCCAGAGAAATATGACCCCTATATTTCTTGGAAAATCAGTGACCTGCTTGGAAAATCAAATACAAAAATCAATGCCTCTCCTCGCCAAGTCTCTCTACACACATCGAACGCCCAGAGCTGGACACAATTCTTGAATCCCACCAGAATATAAGGATCTGGCTGATGTGTTTAGTAAAGTTAGACTTTTCAAACTCTTAAGGTATTATGCTATAGAGCATCAAACTGCGGCTAGGCCACCTCACAACAAAGCTTATTCATTTTCCATCCCTGAGTGCCTGGCCACAAAGGCTACATAGCAAAAGCCTTGAAAATGGGAAAATTCCGCCTCAAACTGATCTTTCCGCCTCAAAATTCTTTTCATTGACAAACATGGACTATGTTCTTGTATTAATCTGTGAACTTAACACCAGGGAACATGGATATTTTACCAATTTACAGTGGTGATTGAAAGTTTGTGAACCCTTTAGAATTTTCTATATTTCTGCATAAATATGACCTAAAACATCATCAGATTTTCACACAAGTCCTAAAAGTAGATAAAGAGAACTCAGTTAAATAAATGAGACGAAAATTATACTTGGTCATTTATTTATTGAGGAAAATGATCGAATATTACATATTACTGAGTGGCAAAAGTATGTGAACCTTTGCTTCAGTATCTGGTGTGACCCCCCTGTGCAGCAATAACTACAACTAAACGTTTCCTGTAACTGTTGATCAGTCCTGCACACTGGCTTGGAGGAATTTTAGCCCATTCCTCCGTACAGAACAGCTTCAGCTCTGGGATGTTGGTGTGTTTCTTCACATTAGCTGCTCGCTTCAGGTCCTTCCACAACATTTCGATTAGATTAAGGTCAGGACTTTGACTTGGCCATTCCAAAACATGAACTTAATTCTTCTTTAACCATTCTTTGGTAGAATGGCTTGTGTGCTTAGGGTCGTTGTCTTGCTGCATGACCCACCTTCTCTTGAGATTCAGTTCATGGACAGATGTCCTGACATTTTCCTTTAGAATTCTCTGATCTTATTCAGAATTCATTGTTCCATCAATGATGGCAAGCCGTCCTGCCCAGATGCAGCAAAACAGGCTCAAACCATGACACTACCACCACCATGTTTCACAGATGGGATAAGGTTCTTGGAAGCCTTCTGGCTTGTCCACGTGATCTTTAGCAAACTGCAGACGAGCAGCAATGTTCTTTTTGTAGAGCAGTGGCTTTCTCCTTGCAACCCTGCCATACACACCATTGTTGTTCAGTGTTCTTCTGATGGTGGACTCATGAACATTAACCATAGCCAATGTGAGAGAGGCCTTCAGTTGCTTAGAAGTTACCCTGGGGTCCTTTGTGACCTTGCCAACTATTACACACCTTGCTCTTGGAGTGTTCTTTTTTTTGGCCGACCACTTCTGGGAAGGGTAACAATGGTCTTGAATTTCATCCATTTGTACACAATCTGTCTGACTGTGGATTGGTGAAGTCCAAACTCTTTAGAGATGGTTTTGTAACTTTCCCATTTTGATGAGGTCCTCAGAAATCTCTTTGTTTGTGCCATGATACACGTCCACGTCTTGTGAAGAGCAAACTTTGATAGATCCCTGTTCTTTAAATAAAACAGGGTGCCCACTGAGACCTGATAATAAATGTAAATAAATAAATGACCAAGTATAATATTTTGTCTCATTTGTTTAACTGGGTTCTCTTTATCTACTTTCAGAACTTGTGTGAAAATCTGACGATGTTTTAGGTCATATTTGTGCGGAATATAGAAACTTCTAAAGGGTTCACAGACGTTCAAGCACCACTGTACCTACAATTGTATCTGCATCTGGGATGGTGTTAAGAGGTAGACAGCATTCATTATGACTTCCGGAATATGTAAGGGCTGATGATCAGTTGAACTGTATTTCACAGTTTTACCTTCAAATACACATCAGGATGAAAGAATGACAAAGCCACCTCCTGACATAGGTGAGACAATCATTTATAAGTCTTGTTTTGTGTGGTTCAATTCGTCATGAAATCAGTCAAACACAAGCTGCAGAACCAGCTCAAGCTGAATGCCCTATAAATCAGCCCAAAGATCCTACTAACTCATGTACACAAATCATCCCTGGATGCACACGTATTTGAGCTTAGGGCACACTTGTTGTGAGACTCACACCTTTACAATGTGTTCTGGACTTTCAGTGCTGACTCTTCTTAGTATAATGAATCTTTGGATTGTTAAGCAGTTAACAAATAAACAATGCGTGAAAGGACCTGGGAGAGAGCACATGCAAAACTGCATAACTCAGTAAGAGACCAGAAGACAGGAGTGATTTGTGAGTCTCAACAACATACAGGAACGGCTGTGTAAAGCCACTGGCTGGTACCGCCCAGCTACAGGAGCTACTTACGTATTTAATCTAGTACTAGTACTGTACAACCTCTAGCTTGGCGACTAATCAGTGAACTGGAAAATCAGACTCACTACAATGGGGTCGTGATGGGCAAGCATATGAGTCTAGTTTTCTATTTATGGGAGAATCAAAAAACTTCCCAAAATTTGTTAGCAAATCACATTGTGTGCACTAGTCATTAAGTGGAAAAATGTCTACAGGCAGAATAAGGATGTTTATTGCATATACCAACAGCAGGGTGCCATCAATTACCCAACCCCCATCCAACCCAGACTGAAATAAACACAATCATTGCATGTTTTAATAGTCCGAGCACATAAATTTCCAGACCCATAATGTCGTTTAAATGTTTATATCCACATCAGCAATTAAAAATCACCACCATCTCAATTCCTTGCTGAACAATTTCAGGACTAATGAATTGATGTAATGACTTTTACATAGTTTATCCCAGATTCAATTTGATTTTTTTTGGTGGAGGTCATACGTATTTGACTAGTCTCTGGAAAAATAAGCACAAAATAAGACAAGGAGGACAGGGCTTAGATTAAACAGAGGTTTTTATCAGTCACACTGTGTGTTTAGCCGGTCCGATGGCCCTGTGGTAAGAGAATCCTGGCTGAGGCTTGCAACAGGAAGGTTTGTGAAACCCTGTAATGGACTGTCGCCCTGCCAGGGTGTACCTCTGCCTGTGCCCTGTGAAATCCAGTTTGCTTATTTCATTTAACTGAAGGAGAAACTTTCAAACCACTACTGCTGTTTAGCCTAATGAACAAACATAAGCATATGTTTAATTGTCATTCATATATTCCATTCAGTGAAGTCTTGCGTAATGAAAACTGACCAAAGCAGCCCTCACATCAGAACTTGGCCCCCGACAGCTTCAAAAAGGATATCCGAACTGAATCCCTGAGCAAAGGTGGACCTTCTGGAAATGCTGAGGAAGCAGTATGATAATATTTTGGGCAATGCCTAGGAAATCATATCAGCACTCTATTAAACTCTAGTCCCATTAAGGAAACCTCTAATCCAGTCAATCATATGCACATAATAAAGAGATCTCATTGCAAGATCACTGGTATTCTTAATTCTACACTGGGAACTTAATGAATTATTCAAAATCGCAACCCTAGTCAATTATTCAGCCTTTATCCATCGGTACAAGTAATGTAAATCCTAATTTTCTTTGATTTGCTTGGAACAAATGAATCAATTTAGAGAACTCGCCCTGACAGTATGAGTCGTTTACAAATGGACCTGGTTAAAACGGCGTGTTGTGCCACCCATTGGCGAGTAAACAGCAGTGTTGTTACTCCGAACAGCAAGCTAGCTGGGAGAGTGAAAAATGTGAAGCTCTTAAACTCGTTTCTGTTTTTGACTGTAAGAAATTGCGTCCAATTTCAGAGATGAATAACTGAAATCACTTTACCTACAGCAGGCATGATTTTAGTCTAAATTTCACTGTAGTGCTTTTACGCTACAGACCGAATGCTACATTCACATCACAGGAGAAAACCATCCCACCTTCCTACTGGAGGATCCTGTGTGTTGACCACAAAGTTTGAATTCTTAGATAACATTTTGCTAGCTGTTAAAACATGACATAACTCTCTGTTCTGTTCAGTGTTCTAGGTGGATTCGCAAGTCTAGTGTATCTGAAGGTAAAAGGGATTTTGGTGGCCTAGCGGTTAAGCTACTGGACTATGGACCAGAAGGTCCAGGGTTCAAATCCCACCACTGTTGGGTCTTTGAGCAAGACCCTTAACCCATAATTGCTTGGATTGTAACTGTATCAATTGTAAGTCGCTCTGGATAAGGGCGTCTGCTAAATGCCATAAAGGTAAACACATGATAACTGATTGATTCAAATCAATCATAAGTTGAATTTATTGTAAATCGGGGAGTTTAATATTGACTGTATATGTCATAGCGGACCCTAAATCAAACATGTTTAAATATGGCCGTGACCACAGCTTTTTCTCACTGCATATACCAGCATTCATCAGTCCCACCACATCCCTCATCTAGCAAGGAGAGAGCATTAAACCTGCATAAAACACCACAGTTGGGCACAAAGTATTGGATATCTCATGTCATTTGTTGAATAATGTATTGAAAGTGAAAAACTAAAACAATTATTGCTGCGACTGCAACTTTTCTTCACTACATTTCCCAGCATTCATCACTCCTCTACATGACTCTCTGGGTGTGTCTGAAATCGCACCCTGTTTACTATTTACTGTATTTGGTGGCGGCCATTTTGTAGGGTTGCCCGAATTCTCAGTGGACAAATCGATTCCGTATATTGTACACTACTTTGTTACCCATAATGCACCGGAAATATAGTGGACAACCGATGTACACTACTTAAGGACTAACGTACCACAATGCATAGCGGTGTCCTTCGGCTTTACGCGGCTTTAAGAGGACGGATAAATCCGAAACCACCAGAATGGCGATTTTAGAGTACAAATATAAGTACAAAACATCATTTCATGACTATTATTCATGGGACTGTGGTAGCCTAGCGGTTAAGGTACTGGACTCTGGACCAAAAGGTCCAGGGTTCAAATCCCACCTCTGCCAATCTGCCACTGTTGGGTCCTTAACCCACAATTGCTTGGATTGTAAGACTGTACCAATTGTAAGACACTCTGGATAAGGGCGTCTGCTAAAGGCTGTAAATGTAAATGTTTTCGTCATGGTTTTAGATCATCAGACAAATGAGTGAAGTTTTACACTTGATAAGTAGCATTATGAGCTAAATTAAAACATCGCTAAACTGTGTTACTCCGCAGTCTTGTGACAGCGCCGGTGGGCTTGTTGATGTTTCGGTTGGTTTATGTGACGAAAGGTCAAGATAATTTGTTTCCAGCATAAGAAAGTGTTGTCTGAATTCCCTTGTTTGTGTCGCTCACTGCTACCCTATATAGTGTACTACACAGAACACACTACATAGTGATGAGTAAATGAGTGGACCATTTCAGACACACTCTCCCTGAGTTCGTAGTGGAAGAGTGCAGCAGAGCATCGTTATTGTGTATCTCTTGGACAGGAACATTTGAAATTCAAAGTTCATAGTACAGTTTCTGCCAAATGTGTATTCATGTGTATTATAGGATTGCCATCGTAAAGTCGGGCCATCGTAAAAAGGGAGTACCTGTATTCAAATTCAAATTCCTCCCAGTAAGAAACTCCTAAAGGTCATCCTGAGATGCAGGGACTGTTAACTAAATCTCAATTGGAAAAAAGCTCATTCATTCCAAGAAGGCATTGAGCTCTCAGTGAGCAATTTCTACTCATGAGCAGATCACACATCCACTCCTGAAATGGGAGTCCCCTCTCTAGATATTAATCTGGGAAAATGCATGACAGCTGCTTGTAATTAATCCACATGCCAAGCAGTGAGACACAGGTTCAGCACAGAGAGAAACGTCCTCCCATTATGACTTTTTCATACTGTGCCTCATGTATAATTGAGACCCAGTAAGAGATGTACACAGAGAGAGCAAATTGATCAAGAGGGCCGGCTTGAAAGTGGTATGAACTGGCCACTCCAACATTGTTGTGCATATTTCCCCACCACAGCTCATAATGTGACAGGGTGGAACATTTATTAGTAAAATGGCTGTTATTCTCCCAGCTAACAAAGTCATGAGCTTCGGACATTAGCATTCAACAGTGAATTACATGAGTTTTCTATAAGAATTATACAAAAGCTTAATAAATATGGATTTTTAAAATGTTTTTTGTATGTTGGTGTGACAGGGTGGATATGATATGCTTGGTGAACACTTTCATATATGAAAAACAAATAAAATTCTGAAGATGGTGCTTCTAAAGGCTTATAAATCCTCTTCCTTTTGTTACTTTACATACTTTGAATACTTGAATTCATTTCATGAAGAAAATAATTTCATGTCACACAGTGGTTGCATATTAAATTTCTATACCTTGTGTGAATGTGAAAACAGACCTGCATCCAGGCATCTGACATTAACTGTATTTTTACTCAATTATATTTGAGATGGAATTTCTTTGACTGCCTGTCAAAGGTTGTGGCCTTAAATGGCAATCTTTCCATGGCATGAACCACAAACCAAATCGTCGACTGCCGTGTCTTAACATTTCAGACGCAGTTTAATGTCAGGCAAACAGAAGTTCAATGACAGGTAAATGCTCATTCAAACATTATGTAACGTGTTGAATCGTAGCTTACGATAACTAAAGCTTGCGCGGATAATAAAAACTTATCACATTAGCCTGGTGATACCAAGACAGAACGTGTATTTGAAATGGATCCAATGTTCTGATCGAGAGTCAAAATTTAACCAGTGAAGCTTCCCTGTACTGACACGTGACATGACGGGCACTCCTGGAGCCAATCAGATTTCAACTGGGGCCAGTGCCTGTGTGGCCCTGCCCTTGAATCCAGCTCTGCCACAGGCACACCATCATTTGTTTGCACTTAAGTTAAGGTTTATGCTTTGAGCCCCAGAACCGGTTGGATTAAGATAAATGGCACCGTTCAAAACAAATGGCTGCTGTTTATGAGAACATGCATAAGGAAGTATCCTCCAGCACATGGCTAGGGTCATTTGTTCCCTAGATACAGAGCAGACTTCAGTGTTTCCATAACAACACCATGTTGCCATGAACACCTTACGTGAGACTAATTAGGCACACTTGTTTCGCTCCGTAATAACTTCATTCAGGTTTATTTTTAAAACGCAATATTATTTTAATTACATGTCACTAATTTTAATTACATGTCACTAATTTTAGGCTATAAATTCACAGACACCGCGTTTTTCCCCGGTACCTGACTATTTAGACTAATTAAGCTAAACAGTATGTAAATGTGACATAGTAATTAGCAAATGTGCCCAAGCCCAACTGAGCAAGAAAACAATAAGACCCTAGAGGCGATCATGTCCTTTTGGGGGAGGGAAATGGTGAGATAATTGTGTACTGCAATAACAGTAACACAAACTGCCTGCAAGAGTCTGTCCTATACAGCCACCACTCTATCTCGGATGACACTGGAAAAATGACTTTGCCCTAAGCACACTTGTCCAGGTGATAATTTACAAGGGCCCACATTGGGCATCTAGAGCATCAACTGTGACCCTTATAGAATAAACAGGCTCGACAGCGTAAGAAGATTCAGAGGATTTTCAGGACTAAGGAAAGGCATGAACAGTGGGAACTTGAAATATGCAAAGCAAACAGTGTAACGGTATGCATGGAATCCTACTGTCAAAACAGATGGGCGTATTTAAATGAGTCAAAACGACTGTCGCGCTGAAAGAAAACACTCTGCCCCTTTATCGGGTGGAGCTGACAACGCACTGTAAACAGAGGAGGAAAGGAAATCAGAGGGAGAGTGGCTCAGGAAAGTTCTGTTGGGAGACAAAAATGAGTTTCTGCATGCTGCTGAGTCCTACATGGCTGGAGGGAGAGTGACAGTCCTGTGACGAACCATCACAGTCTCAGAACTAAATTGGTTTGGGGCACACAGCTGGTGCATTCTGTTTCTTCTTCTCTACCTATTTCTCAGCCAAAATCGTTCCAAAACCAAGGAACGTTATCACACATTTCACACCATTTCTGACTTTAAACAGCCACACTCCTTACGGTATTAGTTTTTAATAGATCTGTATGTTTAGGGGATACAATACTATGTCCTAGTGTTCTTGGTAATGCTTTGATTATGGATTACATGCTACATATGTTCAGAAACTGTCAGCACAAAACCTTTTGCCTTATGTCCAAACAAATAAGCTATGATTAGACTTGTAGAAGAAGCTTTTATAAATGGAAACGTCATTATAAATCAGATGTTATGAGTTGCTTCATGTAGGCCAGGGGTGATTCTAAGATCAATGCTTTAGGGGTTCTACACTCAATGAATAGGCAAAGGAAACTTTGGTATTTTTGTTGTTATAATATCATGTTTAAACCATATACTTTATATGTGTTGACATGTATTCAGCTTATCATAGATAAACTTCCATTAAAAAAAATTTTTTTGGTCTTATTTTGGGGTGCTGGGTCTGAAATGGGCTGGGGCTAGACTAAAAAAGGGCTAGACAGACATATGATGTAGGGGACTGTGGTGGCTTAGCGGTTAAGGTAGTGGCTTATGGACCAGAAGGTCCAGGGTTCAAATCCCACCTCTGCCAAGCTGCCACTGTTGGGTCCTTGAGCAAGGCCCTTAACCCACAACTGCTTGGATTGTAAGATTGTAAGTCGCTCTGGATAAGGGCGTCTGCTAAATGCTGTAAATGTTATGTTGATGTGTATTTTATATTTGTAACACAAGTACACACAGGATATAAAACCAAAGATCTGGTATGAAACAAGTGGTTTGCTGCGGCGTCTTAGCATGTTTACCAACCACAGGAAGAGTTCTTTTTGGAGGCAAAATGTATCACGTTTAAAATGTATCCCTGCCAAGGTAAATGCGATAACTTCCTGTGAACACCTTCAGTGTATCGAGATTTCCCTGAAGACGGATATGCTGCACCATCCAGAACGTTGTGAATACAACTAAGTCAAACACCCCTGGAATGTTTTGTCAATGTCGTCTACTTTGCCAAGTGAAACAGCAGTCCAGGCTATTGCCTCGTGCATCATGAATAAGTTATTGAGAGGTTTCTGTGGTGATAAGGTTCACTGAAGCCTTGTGGACTGTGCGATAGCTCATGCTAAACTGCTGCCAATGACGAATGGTTCTGCGCTCAGATAGTTTTGTCAGTGTCACAGACACTCACCCCTGCTGGGCCTCTCGCAATCTGGCCTGGAAGTCAGCGAGCTTGCAGAGAATCACAAAACTTTGGTGTCAGCCGAAGCACCAACAACGAAAAAAACACCCTCTTCAATTTAGAAAAACAAAACAAAATCCCAATTTACCCAAAACTCATGCTTCTCTGAGTTGACAGTTCTAGGCACTGGTGTCAGGTCAGAATACAAAAATATGTATTTTGTTTCAACCTCCTGTACTCTCATACAGACAAAGAAATTGCTTTTTTTGCTGGCAGGATCAACAAGCCACAACAGATAATGTCAACACTGTGCCTTTCATTTTGGTTCAGGAAATTTTGGAACACTGGCTATACTTAATTGCCGGTATCTAAAGCCATGTAGTTAATTACCACGAAGATAATTGCGAATGAATTGCCACTCCTGGTGTAGTTCTGCCAGTGCTAAAAGGCTTTCAAGGTGACGTGCACATGTCCATACACCTACAATGTTGGACTGAATAGAATTGGTGGGATGACGTGTATAAATATATATTTATGTCCTGTTTTATCTATGATTTTCTTGGTCACGGGGTGATTTGGAGCATATCCCAGGACAAGTACACCCTGGGCGGGGCGTCAGTCTATTGCAGGTCTCGACAGTGGTTGCTGTTGCAATGCTGGGGATGACCCAGCAGATCGGCCTCCTGTCCTTAAGACAAGGCCAACAGCTGCACCACACAAGCATTAAAATCCCCTTTTGCAGTTTATACAATATTTAGGATTAATATACGGCCATTTTATTAAGATTACGTACTGCTGCAGTGTCAGTGTCTCTATCTAGAAGCCATGTTTGCCTCTAGGCAGCGTTCCCAGATTCAGAGGTAATGTTCTGAATGGGATGTCTCAGAATCCCAAGGGAATCATCTCTTAACACATTTGAGTAGGACCAATTCATCTAATACACATTCTGCACATTCATGCACTTCCAGTCAATAGACTTTAATGCCCTAATTATATGGACATTCTCTGAATTAAATTCAGATTTCTGTTATTTTAACAATATATGGCCGCACAGATCCGTAACAGTTTTACAGACAGCTGCATTCACTATAGAATGTAGATTTAATTGACCACTTGTCCCCCACATTCCAGTCTTTTAAGAACATAGTTTCTTTAAGACCGCTTCTCTAAATCATTGGCTCAAAGTGTCTTTATTCCCTCCACCAATTCTCCCCCTCTATGGAACTTGAGCACCTTGACAGGCACTTGGCAGCTGAAGAAGCACTAAGGACACTAAGGGCACCTCCTTCAAACTCTCAAAGCTATAGACTTCTGATTTTCCAACTATCCACTGCAAGCCCACAGTGCTGCTACAGACAAGCATGATTTAGCCACTTCAATAAGGAAACTTAATCGTAAATGCAGTAATTGGACTGGGTTACTGGCGAGGCACATGTTAAGAATGAGTGACTAATTAAAGCCTCAACAAGATGCTAGTGAACCCTCGGCTTGTTTGAGGATTCCCAGCACGTCACTAATATGGGGGAAAGGTATAAACAAACAGCAATCTGGCTGTTCAGCTCCTCTGGCCTAATTACAAGGATCCAATTAGAGAACAACATCCTGGAGCCACTAATACAATTTACAACAGAATAAAGGACTTTATTTGCAAAACCCACGTAAACAAATCCTAAACTTCTCAGTCAGGCCATTTGTAATGCAGGTATATGCAGTATTTCATAGCACACATTATGAAAAATTACCTTATTTACTAATTTGATTTTAAAAAATCCAAACACAACCAAATTTGATCATTGTGATTCAAGCCTTCACCTTCCTAAAACCAATTTCATAACATAATTTTTAATGATTAAATGTTTTATAAGGTTGTAGTATCTTAAACATAGCGTTATGTCATGTTTTGAGAATTTGTAGAAATTATCATTACTGATAAATTAGGTCACCTTTTTAGGACAGCCCCAGAAAACTGAACAATACAGTGGGGCAAAAAGTATTTAGTCAGCCACTGATTGTGCAAGTTCTCCTACTTAGAAAGATGAGAGAGGTCTGTAATTTTCATCATAGCTACACTTCAACTTCAACTATGAGAGACAAAATGAAAAAAAAAATCCAGTAAATCACATTTTTAAAGAATTCAATTGTAAATCATCGTGGAAAATAAGTATTTGGTCACCCACAAACAAGCAAGATTTCTGGCTCTCACAGGCCTGTAACTACGTCTTTAAGAAGCTCTTCTGTCTTCCACTCGTTACCTGTATTAATGGCACCTGTTTGACCTGACACACAAGACTATTGATAATCTCCCTTGATCTGGGGCCCCACGCAAGATCTCATCCCGTGGGGTCAAAATGATCATGAGAACGGAGAGCAAAAATCCCAGAACTACACGGAGGGACCTGATGAATGACCTGCAGAGAGCTGGGACCAAAGTAACAAAGGCTACCATCAGTAACACACGCCAAGAGGGACTCGGATCCTGCAGTGCCAGGCGTGCCCCCCTGCTTAAGCCAGTACATGTCCAGGCCCATCTGAAGTTTGCCAGAGAGCATATGGATGATCCAGAAGAGCATTGGGAGAGTATCATGTGGTCAGATGAAACCAAAATAGAACTTTTTGGTAAAAACTCGTTTGGAGTTTGGAGGAAGGAGGATGCTGACTTGCATCCCAAGAACACCATACCTACTGTGAAGCATGGGGGTGGAAACATCATGCTTTGGGGCTGTTTTTCTGCAGAGGGGACAGGACGACTGATCTGTGTTAAGGGAAAAATGAACGGGGCCATGTATCATGAGATTTTAAGAAAAAACCTTCCATTAGTGAGCGCATTGAAGGTGGAACGTGGCTGGGTCTTCCAGCATGACAATGATCCCAAACACACCGCTCAGGCAACGAAGAAGTGTCTGGATGGAGGAATGGGCCAAAATACCAGCTACAAACCTGGTGAAGACTTACAGGAAACGTTTGACCTCTGTCATTGCCAACAAAGGTTATGTTACAAAGCATTGAGTTGAACTTTTGTTTTTGACCAAATACTTATTTTCCACCATGATTTACAGTTTAAGAATCTTTCTTTAAGAATCCTACAATGTGATTTCCTGTTTTTTTTCCTCATTTTGTCTCTCATAGTTGAAGTGTAGCTATGATGAGAATTACAGACCTCTCTCATCTTTCTAAGTAGGAGAACTTGCACAGTCAGTGGCTGACTAAATACTTTTTTGCCCCACTGTAACTACACATATAATTTATGTCTGTTACTTGCATTTTTTCAGGACTGATATATAAATCCATGACCATCCATCATCTTTGACCACCTTGATCAGTCAGAAGAGCCTTTGTTGCAGTAATAGTGAGATGGTTCCAGCCTGACATTTCCTCACTACATGTGTAGTGTCCGGCCAGGCTGGAGGCACAGTTAAAGCTCAAACATGGGTCTTCCCATCTGCTTCCACTTTTGCTATAACAGCAGTTGATAAAAGTAACAGTGGTACATTGAATGTCAATGCAAGCATGTTTAACAGCTGTGCTGTGGAGCTTCCCAGCTACGTGAAGCACCAGAGAGAGCAATAAGACACCGCCTATGTTACATATAAAGAAAAAGTATGAAATATTTTTTAGCAATTCTTTATATATAGGTATAGGATAAGATATATAATGCTCCAGTCCTAGTCGGCCCATTTTACCTTAATTTACCCTATTAAAATGGACCATGTTAGTATATTGATTGTCTTTACATATCTTTGTAGGAATCTTTGTTATTAACATTTAATGTTCGTGGTTGTTACTTATTGCTCCTATCATTCATGTTTGACAGGAAAGAACTGTGCATGTCTACCATTCCCCAGCCAGTTAACCAGCATTTCTGTCTTAAGATCTAAAATCAGTGTTCAGGAAGCAAATCCAGGAACAACACCATCTTAAATTTGATCATTTCCAAGTGCCAGTTGCCAACTCAACAGGGAGCCATTTAGGGCCTCAGGCAGGCAGGAGTCTCTCATTTCTTTAACTCCAATCAGATCACAGCATAGGAGCTTGGCAGGCTAAGAATACACAGACAAAGGAAAAGATTTGTTTCAAACAACAGGAGCCCTGCCTGGGCATCCATAAATATCCACAGTGTGACTGGTGGATGGTGTTAAAGTAGTGACTTTTGTTGTCTAAATGCTATTCATTTGCATTTGTAATTAATGCAGCCTGTTCCTTCCTTCACATTTTTATTATTTGCAGTTTTAAACACTACCATGTTTTCATGTCATTACTGGCTGTTTGTGTTTTTGCACTAGCAATGCAAAGCAGGATACTACTTTATATTCTGCTGTGGTCACTGCCAATTCATGTGCATTATTTTCCCTCTGAGGCTGCCAAGACATGAAACGATAATGTCACACCCTGAGCTGCAGTGACCAATCCACCGGCGCGCCACAGATGCGTGTGGGAATGCACACGTGAGATTTTTTTGGTTTTGCTTTCAATAAACGCTCCTATTTTTCAAAAAGAAGGGTAAAAGGCAACGGTTCTTATTCTGCAGTGAAGAAAAGCAGCAGCCAACACAAACTCCGTCACAAAGAAAAAGGAAAGCATTAACAAATTAAAAACTGTCTAAAGCTTAATTTACCAGCTGACCACAGCATGCAGATGCTACACCAGTAGGGATGTACATTAAGCAGAAAGTGCCAAAGGCAAGCTTTTGTAAACAACGAGTATCAACCATTACAATTTGCAGAGAGATCACCCTCAGAGATAAACTTGCACACCCATAAAGATTCCAGCACTTGAAAATCGAGGTGTTGGAAGCAGGTGCCACCTGTTCTATTAGAATGTATTCCTGATAAGGGCCTTTCCACTAATGAAACAGGCCTTAAAAAGTGCCAAACAAGAACAAGTGCTTATCCAGCAAAACTGCTGCTAGATGGAGCGTAAAGTGCACACACTTTCCATGACACTACAGTAATGAGGTTTTATATTGTCCCAGCCCTCTCTCCTTCTGTTCACAGCTGCCCTAGCAACTCCTGTCTGATTCTGCTACACTGATTTTTCATCTTACCTTCCTTTTTTCTCTTTTTTTCTATAGAAGAACATTCCCACCCAATGATACCAATTCTTTCAAAACAGTCAGTCAAAACGCATCATGGCTGACTTTTTAATTTAAAAAGCCACTTTATTTATAATGGAAATCTCTAATGGCTCAAAGCAATGAAATGCCATTTCTTAAAACAACAGTTTTGTTAATGAACAGAAAACTTTTACATTCTTTAATAAGATAAAAAGGTTTTTCTAAATGTTTTTCTGAAGGTACTCAGAGTTTCCTCTGGTCAACTTGGGACTGGTCAACTTGGGACTGTGGTAGTGGTAGCCTAGCGGTTAAGGTACTGGACTTTGGACCAGAAGGTCCAGGGTTCAAATCCCACCTCTGCCAAGCTGCCACAAGGCCTTGAGCAAGGCCCTTAACCCACAATTGCTTGGATTGTAAGATTGTACCAATTGTAAGCCACTCTGGATAAGGGCGTCTGCTAAATGCTGTAAATGTAAATGTAAACTTGTCTCTCTAAAGTGCTCCAGCGTGAGCGTGTGAATGTGAGTTTGTGTGTACCCTGCAGCGCAATGGACTCCTGTCTAGGGTTGTTTCTCGCCCGTGACCTGTGCTGCCGGTTAGGTCCTGGCTGCCTGCCACTCTGACTTGGTTTAAGAGTTTATGAATTCATTAGAACACTAAACCATCAAAGCTGAAACTAACATGTGTTTACCTTCTTTTTTGTAATGGATTAAATGTTAAAAATACAGCATTAAGACAATTATTGCCTGTTATGTTTTTGATATCACTCATTAATGAAACGTCTGTGTTGTAAAAGGACGTTCATTCCATCTGTCAGCTTTTGAGAAATCCTGAGGCTTGTATCTGGGAGATTGGAATGAATGCGGCACAAACTGAAATCAGCTCATTTCAGTTCATGCAGCACTTTCTACAGGCAAATGACATTTCTGCCCTTGCCATAAAAACACATCCGACTCAAAGTAATTTCCTCTGCTTCTAACATGAGCATAAAGCGTATGCATATTGTGTTTTTGTTTTTAATATGCTTTAAAATTCTTTACTGGTCATAAAAGCACTTAGCCAGAAGCACAGCATATAACTTCAATCTTAGTGTGCTACCTTATGTAGTTTACTGATTGCTGCTTTATTGTTTGTACTTTAATACCACTTTCATCGAACTTTTGGTTCGATATAATATTTTATGGCTTTGCCTCAAACTAGTTTTTAAATCAATATTTTCAATACCTTTTACATATCAAACTGTCATCGGAGAAGACTGATAAAGATTTTCTACTTCAATCAATTAAAAAATGTTCTGCAGTCTGAACAACAACAAAAAACTCTGCAAACTGAACGCAATGGCCAACAAATAGGAAGGCGTTACATTTACAGCATTTAGCAGACGCGACTTACAATTGGTACAGTCTTACAGTCCAAGCAATTGTGGGTTAAGGGCCTTGCTCAAGGACCCAACAGTAGCAGCTTGGCAGAGGTGGGATTTGAACCCTGGGCCTTCTCGTCCATAGTCCTGTACCTTACCCACTAGGCTAATTTCTCTAATTATTTGTCTAAATGATACTGCTTAAGCCACTTTGACACACTCACCACTCGTAATCATCTCCAGGTTACCAACGCTGTGCTTTCTCCAGCTTTCTGTTAATTGTAGCCCTTACAGTTTTTGGTTCTACATATCATGGATTTGGTGGAATGTAAATGTGAATTCTCTCTATTTATGACTTGTTCTCAGAGGTTTGCAGGGAACTCTCGTAAATGATGGTTTCTCATACTGGCTAGTTCATTGAGTAAAGAATTTTGGTACAAACTGCCAACAGTTTAATCACTGAATTGCTCCAAGTTGCAGACATACAGTATCTCCGATTTGCCATTAAATAAACCTTAAACCTTTCTTCCAGTTGCTATGACTTAAAACGATACCTCCTCATAACAATTCAAACATAGAGCATTGCATTTTTGGTAAGTGTCCCATAACAAGCATTTTTAAAAAGCTAACAATCCTACTTAGACTTCATCTAGTGGAGCTTCCCTTTTCCCATTTGACCTTGTCTTCTTACCGTTCTCTGTTGCCTTCATAAACGAGAGCCCATTAGCTGAAATTAAAAACACCCAGTCTTCCTGAAGATAAAGCTAACAAACACTTTTAATTATCCAACATTCCCCACTATCATTTCCTCGAACGGCAAATCTCACGAGAGTGCGGCGGGAATGAATAAATCTAGCACTAAAGTTGTAGCAGAGGTACAAAGTATTGATGAGGTATTTAGAGCGTGTTCCCCCAAGGATCAGTAATTGCACCGCATGCTCTTGTACTTCAGAGCGCAGCCTGCCCAGGCTAAAATGAACTCCTCGTGTGACGTCACTCTCAGGCTCAGTCTGATGAATGCTCATGTCTCCTCTGATCCATAGCTGGTGTTTGTAACAGTCACTGTAATATAATCTCTGAGATTGGTTGGGAAGTAAGTGGATGAGAGATTTGAACATGTACACTATTCAAGTGGAGCTCGCCGGAGGGGGCACACTTACATAAGGAGTCCATAAGCACCAGGGAGACTGTGTATCTCATTTTGAGTGTCCAGCTATTGCCGGAGAGCCATCTTTCTTCAAGGATACTCCCAGGTACTAATGGACTGATGCACTTCACTTCCCTCACTCACCACCTTTGTAGAGGTGTTTGTATCAGATGCTGTAAAAATAGTAATTATAATAAAATGCTGAAAAGAAATCAAACTACATATGATGTTATATGCAATTATCCTTGCGGAGGTAAAGGTGTTCATTTACTTTTGAATAGCTGGGTCAAGTTGTGAAACGATATCAACATCATTATTTCCTGCTGATTGTTTACAACCTAACGTATTATTACTGCTCTAAAAATATTCACAATCAAAGTGTGCTGGGATTATTTTTAAAACATTACATGGAGGACGGATTTCTGTTGAAAAGGCAAGAATAGACTGCTTTTGTTAGCACTTCTGCCTGAGACTATGAAACGGTCACAATTACAGAGCGAAACAGTCGTAATTATAGAGCCCACATTAATCTTTTGCATCCATTAATGCTCCTGACTATTGCCGTGCAACACTTATAGTCTATTGAATGACATGACTGAAGCGGTTTGTCATCTCGGTGACCCCGGTAAACATTATCTCATTTGGTTGATGGCTTTTCACTGCTGCCATGCCTGTGACAAAATGTCCTTTAAAAAGGCAGAAAATGCTAGCTTGCAGGTCTGACACGCTTTAATTGTTTTTCAGCAGCTGGCTGGTGATTTGGAGCAGCTAAACTTGGTGGTTGATGTGGGGTCATGCATATTTTAGTCGAGAAGCGCGCACTCATTTGCATTCAGCTCAGCGTAGCCTCTGAATAAAAAGGCTGACCAGGCTTAAGAGGTGGACAAGCTGGATAAAAACACGAGCTGTTTGTTTCGCTTCCTCCACAGCTGGAAATAAATTCCTAAATACCCGAACCTACACAGAAAGATCAAAAATACAACCCCTATTACAACACTTAATAGAGGAGTATAATCATGAACAAACATGGTCAAAGCAAGGCCAATAATTACATCAAGCAACGTACTCTCTGTTGCACATCTTAATTAAACCTCAGAACAATTTATGGCCATTTTATAAGGTGTGAATACAGTTAAAAAACTGAATGCCAGAGTGCTTTATCAAAGTGAATAAGTGACTTTTTATATGACTGATGAACACTGAATTAGTCACGGACAAGTTGACGTACGGCATAAAAAGGACAAATCAACAACAGCCCTAAACATGGCCAAAGTGCTGCTTGTATTTCAAATGAGCTAATTTTGTGTAACATTTGCCTAATTAGAATCCATTCCCTCATGAACGTTGACTAATTCTCTTCCCTTTAACTAACATTTGGCTAAAATGCTTATTTGTATATTATTTCACTGAGCATGGCATATGATCTCAATTTGGGAATTTACATATGGCTGTTCAGTGAAAAATTCTCTTGTGAGTTTTAGGCAATTTAGGGGTTTTTTTTGTTTTGTTTGTTTGCTTTTGCTTAATTACTAAAGGGAGGAAATTATACTAATGGTGAAACATTAGTATTTACTATCCATCCTTTTCATCTCTTTATTTCGCTCCAATCTCGAGAGAAAGAACCAAGCTTTTGTTAAAGCACATATACAGCCTCTTCTTCTTAACCTTGGTACTCTTCTTTATAATCCTTCTTAACGATGTTTCTAGTCATTTGGAAACGTTAGACACTCTCTTTATGGTACCTGACTAATAAAACCCTGCACACTTGCTGGTTTTGGCTTGTTAGATGGCACAAAGAGCAGAAAGACAACAGACTTTATTTCTTCAGCAAACTATTAAATGTAAATATTTATAAAGAATGTCTTTCCTCTTTGGGAGCTCCATACATTTACATTGACAGCATTTAGCAGACGCCCTTATCCAGAGCGACTTACAATTGATACAGTCTTACAATCCAAGCAATAGTGGATTAAGGGCCTTGCTCAAGGACCCAACAGTGGCAGCTTGGCAGATGTGGGATTTGAACCCTGGACCTTGTGCTCCAGTACCTTACCTGCTAGGCTACCACAGTTCCATAGTGTGCTGGTTTCGACAATAATGTTCCTCAGGGGCCAAGTTTGGACTCAAAATCAGTGGTTATCATAGAAGTGTAATATTATGTAGGGGCAACTAATATGGTTTGGTTGTTGTTGTACACAGACCTGGAGTCTGTGAAGGCACTATATAAATATTTATTTATATTAATAAATTATTATTATTATTATTATTATTAGTAGTAGTAGTAGTAATAGTAGTAGTAGTAGTTGTATGAAGATGATCATTCTTATTCTTATTCTTAGTAAACAGTCATAAAATCCAGGTTTACCCTTCTCTGAGAACTTCAAACTCCTCTCAAGAACATCAGGCTTCTCTGCACACGTACAACAAGAGCTCTGTGAATTGCGTTTGATTTGCTGTTCATCAGTATGCCAGCTGATGTGCATTGTCCTCACTCAGATAAAAGAGCTCAGAGGGCACAAGGGGGCTGGTCATCATAACAATGTGCTTTTACTCTGCAGTTGTCAAACCACAGAATACAAATATGTTATTTGCTCCTGACATTCTTAACGTCTTCAGCTTTGGTAAATTCAATGTACCATGTACATGTGCCAGGGCAGATAGCACATAGGGTACTTGAGACTATCTACCGGTGGTATGTCCTCTAAGGAGCGCAAGCCTCCTGCTTTTAAAATACAAAAGATGCAATCTACTTAACAATAGAGGAATGCGTATATAAATATATAACATCCAGACTTCATTCTGAAATGCCTCAGCAGTTTTTAATTTCCAACAACTACTTGTAGACACGAGCCTGGAGCCTGGCCATTTTTTGCACAGTATCCTCATCTCTACTGAAGCGATCTTCTGTGACGGTTTTAGAGGCTCTCCGATATTGCTGCCGTGCGCACCTACTCACGTTTGTCATCAATTAGCCTTGTGTATTAACGTTCCGCCTTGCTGAAAAGAAGATACAGCACAGCATAAAGAATCTGTCACTTGTTGGGCGCGTCACTCATTTACCAGATAAGGAAAAACAATTTAGTCCATTGTTTGATGCTGCAGCACTGGTACAGATAGGTTTCAAATAGAAGCTGTCACAGAGGGAATACCAAGCACTTTGCAGAACAGAGCAGACTGATCCATGTTCCTTGGGCACTATGGTTAACATCTTAGGGTTTTTCTGCAACCTCTTCTGTGAAAACTTTACACAGCTAAGCCTCTGATGCTATATGTACTGACATATGACTAATGTCGTCTATTCAATGTAAACGTCTCATTGGACCAAGCTGGTTTGGACACCGAGCTGAAGATAGCAGTCTGTTTTGATTACAATGCCCAGTATAGTACATGATGTGATCTGTCTATTACCTGAGTATTACCTGAGAGGAGGCTCTTAGAGCATCATTCATCTTGCTTATACGAGGAACACTAGTGAAACAGTGTGCATGTTGTTCTCTCGCAGGAGAAGATGAATTTAATAAATCTTTTTGATGCATGACTTGTCTTATCATTGGCAAGCACCTTCTTAACAAGGAATGAGAAACAAATAAGTTTTAACAAGTAAGTCATAGGCTACAAGAGTTATTCAAACAGGTTACTGGGAAGCAAACAGTAACAGCAGGCCTTGTAAAGGTGTTACGGCAATGCATACCATCTTTCCATATTGGGATGAGGAGATGATTATATGCTAACAGTTCACTAGGGCATCTTTGTCAGAGCCCATTAGCTTTTCAGACCAAGTGAAGTGGGGAAGAATGAGAATAACAAAGCGAAAATAAAAGTGGAGGCCTTTGCCCAAGGACAATCTCATTTAGACAGGGCTCAGCAGCATGCCTGGATTAATACTCTCCCTTGACTTGTACCGGGTATGCAATAAGTTATCGTAGTCCATCATAATTTGCACCATTTTTTCTCTGAGGTGCACTAATGCTGCAAAACATGCTGACTTTATAGAAGAGGAAATCTCCTGACATTGACAGTCTTAAAGAAATGGCAGATCCAGAGCCTCAGCCACTTGTCATGTTCTTTGCAGAGCCAGAACTGTCAGTTGGGTAGGATATGAAAGACCCGAAAGTGTGGATTTAAAGTAATGTGGATTCAAGCAATTGTTGCTCAAGGAAGTGAAGTGGACTGTCACTTTCAAGAGCCACTTGAGGTCATGAAATTGGGTTCTGGTGTTTTTAAGTAGAGAAATGCCTCTTCTACTAGCCATGTTTTTTTAAACCCTTCTCCTCTCCCATTTTTACACAAACACAATGGAGCTTATAATCAAATACCTGCGGGAAGCTTGTGTGAAAAGTATGCCTGAATTGATCCGAAATTAAAGGCAGTTTAAAAGCAAGTAAAAGAACTGCTAAATAGATGTGCAACACAGCTCCTATAACATACCAGCACAAACGAGGCTTGGTGATTTGTTAGGCGGCCAGTGAAAAGTGATCACTGTCCACACTTCACTAGATACAGAAACTGCAGTCAATTACAGTGCAACAAAACTCATAGCCATGGATTTATACAAAAGGTTACAATACATCACAAAACATCAAATGCACACTGTTCCACCATAACCAAATTATTGTATTCTAATGAATACGCAAGAACTCTACACAGCATCGTATTATATATATTTTGCTCTACCCACATGGAAATGTCTGTCACAATAACCCTCTGGCCTATACAGACTATGTATGGATTTCATGATTAATTCACTTTCTTATCCACTTAATCCTGCTCAGGGTAATGGGAAAGTTGGTACCTAGGCAGCACATGGCGCAAGGCAGGAACAACCCTAGACAGGGCGCCAATCCATCTTAGGACACATTCACTCCACACTCATATACACACACTCACACACTATCGGCAATTTAGAAACACCAGTTAACCTAATACACGTCATTGGACTGTGGGAGGAAACCGGAGTATCCGGAGAAAACCCACACAGACACGAGAAGAACATGCAGACGTCACACAGAAAAGACTCAGATCTTTCACCTTGGCATCCAACCTGGGCATTCTTGCTGTGAGGCCACGGTGTTACCCATCGAGCCACCGTTCCACCCCAATTTAAGAATTTCATTCATTCATTTTCATACCCACTTAATCCAATTCAGGGTTCCAGGGCGTTGGGGACACAGTAGCATATGGATGGAGGGCAGAAACCAACCCTAGACAAGGAAGCAATCCAACACAGGGTGCACACACACAGCCTCAAACCGGGAGCATTTTATAGATGCCAAGTGATCTAATGCAGGTCTTTTGAATGTGCAGAAAATCAGAGTACCTGGAGAGAACCCACACAGACATGGGGAAAACATGCAGTCTCCACACAGGAATCCAGACCAGGTATCGAACCTGGAATCCCTGGATCTGTAAGGCAACAGTGATAAACACTTGCCACCCTTATTTAGCAATTCACATTAGGATATATATGTCTATACAGTGGTTCAAAAAGTATTTAGTCAGTCACTGATGAAGCCACTGTGCAGGTTCTCCTACGTAGAAAGATGAGAGAGGTCTGTAATTTTCATCATAGGTACGCTTCAACTATGAGAGACAAAATGAGAAAGAAAAAAATCCAGGAAATCACATTGTAGGATTTTTAAAGAATTTAATTGTAAATCATGGTGGAAAATAAGTATTTGGTCACCCACAAACAAGCAAGATTTCTGGCTCTCACAGACATGTAACTTCTTCTTTAAGAAGCTCTTCTGTCCTCCACTCGTTTACCTGTAGTAATGGCACCTGTTTGACCTCGTCATCTGTATGAAAGACACCTGTCCACAGCCTCAAACAGTCAGACTCCAAACTCAACCATGGCCAAGACCAAAACAGCTGTTGATGGACACCAGGAAGAAAATTGTAGACCTGCAACCAGGCTGGGAAGAGAAGAGATCTACAATAGGCAAGCAGGTTGGTGTGAATAAATTCAACTGTTGGAGCAATTTGTAAGGCATATAAGACCCATTGATATATCTCCCTCAATCTGGGGCCCACAACAAAGATCTCATCCCGTGGGGGTCAAAATGATCATGAGAACGGTGAGAAAAAATTCCAGAACTACACAGAGGGAGTTGATGAATGACCTGCAGAGAGCTGGTACCAAAGTAACAAGGCTACCATCAGTAACACACTCCGCCGAGAGGGACTCAAATCCTGCAGTGCCAGGCGTGCCCCCCTGCTTAAGCCAGTACATGTCCAGGCCCGTCTGAAGTTTCCCAGAGAGCATATGGATGATCCAGAAGAGGATTGGGAGAATATCATGTGGTCAGATGAAACCAAAATAGAACTTTTTGGTAAAAACTCAACTCATCGTGTTTGGAAGAAGAAGAATGCTGAGTTGCATCCCAAGAACACCATACCTACTGTGAAGCATGGGGGTGGAAACATCATGCTTTGGGACTGTTTTTCTGCAGAGGGGACAGGACGACTGATCTGTGTTAAGGGAAAAATGAACGGGGCCATGTATCGTGAGATTTTAAGCCAAAACCTCCTTCCATCTGAGAGCATTGAGAATGGAACATGGCTGGGTCTTGACAATGACATGACAATGATCCCAAACACACCGCTCGGGCAATGAAGGAGTGGCTCCATAAAAGCATTTCAAGGTCCTGGAGTTGAAAGTCCGTGTTGCCCAGAAACATCCCCAAAACATGCATGGAGGAATGGGCTAAAATACCAGCTACAAACCTGGTGAAGACTTGCAGAAAAAGTTTGACCTCTGTCATTGCCAACAAAGGTTATGTTACAAAGTATCGAGTTGAACTTTTGTTATTGACCAAATACTTGTTTTCCACCATAATTTACAATTAAATTCTTTACAAATCCTACAGTGTGATTTCCTGGATTTTTTTCTCATTTTGTCTCTCATAGTTGAAGTGTACCTATGATTAGAATTACAGACCTCTCTCATCCTTCTAAGTAGGAGAACTTGCACAATCAGTGGCTGACTAAATACTGTATATACTTTTCCAAACAAGCTGTCTGGTTATAAGAGCAGTCTATTCCTCTTTTTTCAATTTATTAATGACCATACTGACAACGTTCTCGGGTTTTAGGAAATGCCTCACCCTCTCTGAGACTTGCCAACATGCATGTCTGGAGGCTGGGAGGCAGGCAATTTTAGTACCATGCCAGGAATCAATACTCCATCTCGCTGTCAGAGCGGAGCACACCAATCCTTCAGGGCCCATGTTATTTATATTGTTTTAGCCCTGCAGTCGCACGAAAAGGCACAGATGATGAACGTTATTCCCCTCACGCTCTTCCTCCCTCTCTCTCTCCCTCTCTCTCTCTCTCTCTCTCTCTCTCTCTCACCCAAACGTGCGTTTTCCCTGTATGTGAACACCAGTTAGTGAGAAGGAAAAGGACGATAGCTGAAGGTTCAGTAGGTGTTACTGTGTAATGGTGTAGTATAATATCAACTGGCAGACTGCTTATTGTGTAAAGTGATACAGAAAAACATCGCTCTCACTTTAACTCTCTCTAAAAGCAAACTGCCTGAGGTCGTTTTCTGGTGGATTTGGATTACCGACTGTAGTCAGACATGTTGTCACCACAAATCTGTAATCCATAGAGTTTTTAGTGTTTTAACCCCACATATACTGGTCAGAGTCATGGAGGGCACAGGAGGGCGGGGATGATCATGCCTCCTCTCCCTCAGACACGGTCAATTGTGACAGTGTAATGCCTGACCCAGTCAGAATTCACAATTAGGCTGGAGAATTACTGCTGTGCCACCCCAGTGAGCATAAGCCTATGATACAGCACGTTCTGCCAGTGTTTTCCTCCCATCACAGCTGCTTTTGCAGTTTTGCATTTTTCTGTAATGATTCTTTGACCTCCTTTAACTTAGTGCTCTTAGTGCTAAAAGGTTTTCAGAAATAATTAGATTAATTTGAATTCATGTTTTAATGTGATGTTCAAAATGTTTTCATCGAGATTATGCACACGCATACAATGTACTGTAAGTGTAGAAGATGTAACCACACGTCTCGAGTGTTGACTATTTAGTCAAGGCCACTATACTACAGTATCCAGTATAGCTTTGCCAGTTATGGTATATAATATGTTGTTAAACGACACACACCGTGTGTAAATACGTCACATATCATGTATTTATGTTTTCATTAAAATATGCATAAATGCTACACGGTATAATCAAAATCACAGCCTTCTTAACTCGATTAAGGCCACCTCCAACAGATGACCAGTGGCCTGTCCAGGCTGCACTTCAGACCCTCAGTGACACTGAGCAGGATAAAGTGATTTCTTAAGATGAATGTACTGTAACATCATTCTTCCCGTGATGAAATTCTGCTGAATGGGTTGCTGTTTTCTATTTGGACTATTCTGTCTGCTGTGTTGTTGACAGTGATTGGTTGACCTTTCCTGATGAAGTGATCTCTGGAATTGGCCTTTTGTTCTCACCTCTGAAAGGGCAGCAAATATGTTTCTTAAGGCAATAAAAACACATCTGGGCTAAGATTAAAACCAATTATTATTATGTCATATAAACAGGTTTCACATATGTACATACCTACATGTCCGAACGTTTATCTTCCCTTTACCTCTTAGACCCAGAAATCATGCGTTTCATACGGGCCATGTTGGGGCTGTACCCCGTTCCTAATCAGCTAAGACCAACATGACATCGATTCAACTCAGCTGTCTGTGTGAGTTTAAGAGAAAAGAAAGAATGAATAAATAAACAGAAAGCAACCTCCGCTTGCCTTTGAAGCAAGGTACAGCTCAGGGCAGTACCCAAAAATAACTGGAGGGACAGGGAGGGAGGCAGAGAGAGAGCGAAAAGTGTGTGCATGTTGTCACAGCTGAATGGAGAATGAGAGGCTGAGAGAGCCGAATCTCCACATGCCTGTGCTTTACAGCTGCTAGGCATCAGAGCAGAAAAGAAGTGGAGGAAAAAAAACAGCTTCTCTTCTGCAGTCCAAATAATCAGGGATTCCACAGAAACAGTCTTAAATGCTGACACACTGATGGCCTGCATCAATATCTGTAAGCTCACACACAGCTGTGGGCACAGAGCACTGAGGCAGCTCTCACAGTTTTGCCTCACTCTAGTATCAAATGCTTTAGAGAAAACAGGAGAGGGAATTGAGTTGTAAATGTTGGGGTTGCAGTGCTTCATTCATATAAATGTTCTGGTTTGGACTTTAACGGGAAGTTAAATCATGGCAAAGGATGCAGTACATCCATAACTGGGAGTACTAGTATTGCAGCTGATCCTGGCCTAAAACTCTGGATTGGATTTGGTCTCTTTGTTGCTGTGACAGTGATGATCACCGATACAACACAAACTGACTAAGTGTACATAGTGCATTTATGTCATGAACCAAGCTACCATCACAAGTGCAATGTTTGACATACCCTGTTGGAGGACGTCAGAAAGGTTCTGAAAATATTTGAAATCTGTCATTTCGGTTCTGAAATATGTTACATCTGTTTAGCATATTGAACCCTCTTCTTAGTTCTTGTCATTAAATATAAGGTTGATGATTTGGTGTAAAAGTCACTGTTTGCTTTACCATAAATAATCCCTGCTTAATATTTAAAATTTATTATTTTTTTTGTAAAAGTGTTGAGATTTTAGACTTTTGCCAATAGGTAGTTAAGAAGTCATTTACATCACTGTAGGAACTTACACTATTAAGTTCAGACAGGCTGCTGTCCTTTCCAAATCTGATTCGAACCACGTTTTTTGGAGACCTGTGATTAACTGCTAGGTACTTATTACTAAATACCGTATTTTTCGGACCATAAGGCGCACTTAAAATCCTTTAACTTTCTCAAAAATCGACAGTGCGCCTTAAAATGCGGTGCGTCTAATGTATGAATTAATTCTGGTTGTGCTTTCTGACCTAGAACCGACTGTAGATGGTACACGGCGCTCATAAATCTGTCAAAATGTTTTAGCACGGTCTTGGTAAGTTACGAAGCTCACGGCCACCGTAGTCAGGAAACATCGCGGAGTAATACGGTATGTGCTTCAGCATTAGGGTACATGCATTCATTCATTCATTTGCGAAGCGGATTTTCAAACACAACGCTATCAGTCACGCAGTACAACATGGACATAGAGCAGCTGCCAGAGAATTCAACATTAACGAATCAATGGTACGGAAGTGGAGGAAGCAAGAAGACGCCCTGCGCCAGGTAAAGACCAAACTGAGCTTCCGAGGGAACTTAAGAGTTTTGTTTCATTTCATGCGTCTTATAACCCGGTGCGCTTTATGTATGAACATAGATCCGTTAGCAGCCGATCGTTGATATCGCTCCTTATAAGCCGGTGCGCTTTATAGCCCGAAAAATACGGTAAGCCATTCAAGACAAATGTGGTATTTAGAAAGATTAATAAACAAGATGTTAGAGTCTAACTTAAATGCAATATTCAGCGAGAGTAAGAACCACCCACACATCCCACATATTATTACTACAGATCACCCACAGACAAGTGGTGCTGAGTCAAGATCCTGGTCACGCAGACTTTAATATTTCATGTTCACAATTTCTCTGGGTGTAACAATGTTTTGTGTCAATTTACAAACCACATGATAAATAGTCTGCCTATATCTGGGGGGCAAAAATAGAAATTATTATACCAGAACAGTATCAACTGTGACACAAGAGGGAATAAAGTAAACACTCAGACTAGGTTTTCGGCACGTAAAAACAAGTGTTGTGTTTGTACGATTTCCTTGAGCTATAATTGGGCATCAGACAGAAAAGAGAAAATGAGTCTCATGTCCTTTATCCTTTTACAGTCTAACAGATACACAAACCCCACCAGTGATATCGTGCCAACCTTATAACCCGCATTAAATATGGAGAAACATCACACGCTAGACCTTTTTCTGTGGTAATAGGGGTTTTGTATTGAGAATAATGAGTATTTTATATTCTCTGAGCTTCATCCCTGGAAACAACCTTACACACGTCCCCAAATTTAACTTGATTGGATCATCATCCTTCCTTGGCTGAGCAAAGGTAACACTGTGAACTCAATTTTGATCGAATCAAGCATCCAGTGTTTCAGGAATGAAGTCTTACACTCAAGTTTTGCTTCAGGATGAGCGTGTCTGTACATTGTGCAAAGATATTCTTAAGTGTAAACATGGCCTATTTCATCTCCTAATGCTATGAATGTCAAAGCACCTTGAGTGCAGGACTGTCAATCAAATCAAGACAACAATAGATACAATAATAGCTTTCAGTCAACTACCACTGGTACAGAGCAGCGTGACAGCTAACATGCATTTCAAGGTTACTAACTGATGTGGAATCCTTTCGTACTTTTTTAACCATAGACGTCCATAAACCATAAACGTCCACCAACATAAAAACATAATTATCGTGGAAGAGACACACAGGAGGGTGAGATTGCGGCTCTGCTTTAGGAAGCCGACACTGAGCTTCAGTACAACACAGGCAGGGAGGCTGGAAAGGATGGAGTTGTGTCTGGACTGGTGGGGTAAAATGGTTCCCAGACCCACTCCGGAGCCAGATGGTGCAGCAAAACATTCGACCAGTGAAACAGTCAGAGTAAAATCCACAGTGGTTCCATGTGCCATGCAGGCTCACAACTTCCCCAGAGAAGAGTTCCAAAACCACATCAGGTGGGAGACCTTGGAATTCAACTGCCCTGAATACCTTCTCTCTATTATTGCACACAAAAACACATTTCTGAAGCGTCATCTGCATCAAAGCCGATCATTATTGGTCATCTATGTGAAGCTTCATGCATGTACTGGCCATGAGTGTGTGATGTATCAATGGAAAGTTATTTTGTGTGTTTGTGTGTGGGCACATGCCGTGTGTACATGCATCATGAAAAGGTCATTTCAGATCTAGCTCTCTGAAATGAGTGCGAGTTCAAGTCTGTATTTGCACAAGGCTTATCAGATGATTAAAAAACAGAGAGATTACTCTGTCCCTCCGAGGGATAAGGGGAATTTCTTTCTTCTTCTAAACAGTCTAATGTTAAGAACCTGATCTATTTAAATGACAGAGGTCATCCCTTGTGTTGAGTCAGTAATTGTGTCCTGGGGGCAGAGAGGAATCGGGGAGGGCTGGTCATTATAGGTACAAAAAGTGCATGCCAAAAAGTCATAGCTAGTTGATTAATGAGCTCTACAGAGATAAGCCTCCACCTAGTCTGGTTCAGCAGGCCAAGGAGGGCATAGCTCAAAATAGCAATACTCTGTGATCAACATATGTAGCTCACCTCCACCTACAGAGACATGAATAAAAGTAAGTGATGAACTGTTTGTACTTTACACATTATTAACCTTTAATAATAACTTTCATAAAGTTTGGTAAAAATATGCTTTAAAAAAATGTGCCAGTCATGGCACATACCTGTTTACTTTGGGAATAAAAAAGGATATGAAAGGAAAGGTCCTAGATATAGCTTAATCTTTGATGGGCTCACAAGTAAGAGCTTTATCCTGGTGAGGGTTGTGGTAGGACCAAAATATCGAGCCCAAGACAGGTTGCCAGCCCACTGCTGGGCATCACACCCAATGCCAATTTAGAGCAGCCAGTCAACCTACTAGCATGTGTCTACATGGTTAAAGGAAACATGATTACCTTAAGGAAACCCAGACACAAAGGAGAACATGTCAAATTCCACGTAGGAAATGAGTAAACATGGGAATTGTGCGGCGCCAACTTATAATATTATACTTTATAGTATATAGTATTATACCATAATGTAATATTATAATATTATACCAACTTATACGTATATAATGCTATATAATGCCTTTCTGCTGTGACTTTCCTTACCTGGTGCCGTGACCCTGACCAGGCCAAACGGGGTAAGAAAGCAAAATGTAAACTTACTTTTCATTTGGTATTGACAGCTATAATTAAACATTTTAATGTTAGCATTTTTGTAGGAATTTTTTTCCTATGACACTCAGACAGCATCTCCGGAGTGAACGGCTAGGCCAGTATCCCCAGATGCTAAATTAACTTGTATTACACAGAGACATCCAGCCCTACTTGTGAGAACATCGTTTCCCTACTTCTGTTTGTGCTTCTCTCAGCAGAGACCTCGTTCTCTCCCTCTCTCTGCCCGCGAGCGTACCAAGTGCTAAAGTTATTAAAGTTAGCCTGGGTCAAATCACTTTCGCTATTTCATTTAAAGATACTAATCTCTACACCTTGGCACTGATTAACGGTTGTCATCCCCCTGTTTGAATTGCAATCAATAGAGTGAGTATGCATCAGTGTGCAAAAGGGAAAGGACGGCAATTCATTCTCTTCTCCGCAAGCTCCCCTACAGATCCTTGCCAAACTCATTAGTGCCTCTTCAGATGAGACACTTAATTAAAATACTGCCTACCCATGTCCTGACAGGCTTGATGTATGCATTAGGAGGGTGGGTAGAATGCATATTTGTGGATTTATATCTATGTGTACGGCTAGGACAGTTGGCTTCTTAATATTGTCTCAGTGTAACCTCAAAGAGAAAAAAACCACCCAAAGTAAATTAAATCTACGAAATTGTACTGATAATTGAACTAATTGGCTGTAGTTGTTTTTATACCACAAAAGGACATTTTTATATTTCCATCTAAGTATAATAAATATAACTATGCAAACAATGCTTTTAATGGCCAGATGTACACAAATACAGTGGTGCTTGAAAGTTTGTGAACCCTTTAGAAGTTTCTATATTTCTGCACCAATATGACCTAAAACATCATCAGATTTCCACACAAGTTCTAAAAATAGATAAAGAGAACCCAGTTAAACAAATGAGACACAAATATTATACTTGGTCATTTATTTATTGAGCAAAATGATCCAATATTACATATTAGTGAGTGGCAAAAAGTCTGTGAACCTTTGCTTTCAGTATCTGGTGTGACCCCCCTGTGCAGCAATAACTGCAGCTAAACATTTCCTGTAACTGTTGATCAGTCCTGCACACCGGCTTGGAGGAATTTTATCCCATTCTTGCTGCATGATTCAACTTATTTTGAGATTCAGTTCATGGACAGATGTCCTGACATTTTCCTTTCCAGCAAAACAGGCCCAAACCATGACACTACCACACCACCATGGGATAAGGTTCTTATGCTGGAATGCAGGGTTTTCCTTTCTCCAAACATAACACTTTTCTTTTAAACCAAAAAGTTCCATTTTGGTCTCATCTGTCAAACAGAACATTCTTCCAATAGCCTTCTGGCTTGTCCACGTGATCTTTAGCAAACTGCAGACGAGCAGCAATGTTCTTTTTGGAGAGCAGTCGCTTTCTCCTTGCAGCCCTGCCATGCACACCATTGTTGTTCAGTGTTCTTCTGATGGTGGACTCATGAACATTAACATTAGCCAATGTGAGAGTGGCCTTCAGTTGCTTAGAAGTTACCCTGGGGTCCATTGTGACCTCACCAGCTATTACACGCCTTGCTCTTGGAGTGATCTTTGTTGGACGACCACTCCTGGGGAGGGTAACAATGGTCTTGAATTTCCTCCATTTGTACACAATCTGTCTGACTGTGCATTGCTGGAGCCCAAACTCTTTAGAGATGGTTTTGTAACCTTTTCCAGCCTGATGAGCATCAACAACTCTTTCTGAGCTCCTCAGAAATCTCCTTTGTTTGCGCCATGATACACTTCCACAAACGTTTTGTGCAGAGCAGACTTTGATAGATCCCTGTTCTTTAAATAAAACAGGGTGCCCACTCACACCTGATTGTCATCCCATTGATTGAAAACACCTGACTCTAATTTCACCTTCAAATTAACTGCTAATCTTAGAGGCACACATACTTTTGCCACTCACTAATATGTAATATTGGATCATTTTCCTCAATAAATAAATGACCAAGTATAATATTTTTGGCTCATTTGTTTAACTGGGTTCTTTTTATCTACTTTTATGACGTGTGTGAAAATCTGATGATGTTTTAGGTCATATTTATGCAGAAATATAGGAAATTCTAAAGGGTTCACAATCTTTCAAGCACCAATATACTATAACATATATTTAAATTTTAAGGCAGTACTGGATATCAAACTGAGCAATCACACTTATCAGACATTGCACAGCCGGTCACCCTGAATGCACTGTTTAAAGGTGTGCAAGAACAGAATGCTCTTTCACCCTTTATAGGGAAATCTGCTTGGTGGATTTGTTTCTGACTGGCAACGACAAACAGGAACAGCAGCTTGCTCATCCAACATGACACATGTTGGCTGATGGTATATCGCAAGTTGCAATATTATCCTGTTGCATTAACTGAGCAAAACAAGTAGGCCACTGCATACCACTGTGAAACCGAGTAGGTTAGAGTGCAGTTCTTAAGGTAACACTGTACGCCATTGTATGTCAAATGTTTCAGAACACCTCAGCCAATGTTTGTGTTTGTTAACAAAGAAAATATATGCTAATATACTCTATACGCTGTTGTCTGAGGTCGGTTTTCGCACAAATTCTCCGAACACGCTCTGCTCTGCTCTGCTGAAGCTAGAGGGATACTTGTCTCAAACCTTTCATCCATGATCCCTCCCACATTGGCTTCACAGGGTTATGGTCAGGTGACTGAGAAGGTAATTCTATTGCAGACAATATTGCTTCTAACCCGTGCAGACATCTTTTCCACGGCTTTAAGGTAAATTTGGGACCTTTGAGACCAAACAATCAAAATACCTACAAACGTTTATTAGCATATAAAACATCGGTGAGTCATATAGTGTTGAAAATGCCTCTGAGTTATAGTCTACACTGGACCTCCTTGTTCCATTTCCAGCCAGCTTTACTGAAGTATAATGAAGGTCATTTGATTAACTTATTTATTATCTGTTTGCTCACTCACGTGGGTGAGTTTCTATCAGGTCTTTGATGTAGGACTAGTATTGCATCAGAAATCCCCTTCACCAGATCTGCCCTGTCACTTGTCCGTAGTCTTCACGATACAATCTGCATTCTCTGCCTTTGAAACCTTAAGCTGCTGGATCATGCAGTCATCTAGAGCGACCCCAGAACTCCTTTTGTATGCAGGGATTCATGCTATACTTCCACTGTCATCAGAAAAGATTATTACCTCTCCTAGCCTCCAATTTCACCATGGTGTCTGCACAGAGGAACAGGGAACTTTTTTACACGCTGCTTCTCCACAAAAAGTACCTGCTGAGTGTTCCCCCCAGAGGAAAGGAGATCACTTCAAACTGCACCCCGGAGTAAGTGGTTTTGATGAATAAGGGTCATTGTTTTACAGATGCCTGTGCTAATTACTCTGTTTTCTGAGTTATTACTTGCAGATTCTTCACTATGAGCCATGCTAATGCAGCTCTGTGCCATCCCTCAAAGAGAAACAAATGCTCAGCAGAAGCGCCTTTGTTTTATGAGGTACGTTCCTCTTTGGTGGAAGGCAAGGCTTGCTTGCGATTTGTCATTACTATAAATTACAGAGCTGTCCATTTGAAAGCTGTTGGCGATAGTTCTTTTGCACAGTCGGGATGCTTTAGTTAATTTACCCGAACAGTAAGCCGGACTTTTGATTAGCATGTTCATCCGTTATTGATGAGCATTTATGCAAAATTACCTTACTTAGGTTAATTATGTACATACAGTACCATAATTCAGCACAACAGATGATGTCCAGCATGCATTAACATACATTCTCAAGATACACAACAAAAGGCTTATCCACAAATCAATGTCACACCATTCTGACACACGTTTACATATGCAGATATGTTCTCGTACTCATGTACTCGTACAGATTCAGCTCTTCCCATCTACGTCACTGTATAATGCTATCACATGTACATGTATATTTCTGCTCATCAAGTTCTCATCTTATTTTGCTGATGTGGACTGACAGACCCACAGTCGGGTAAAAGGTTATTAACCTATGTCTGTCATTCAGATAGATCCAGTATTCCCAGTCCTGCATCTAGGCTGATCCTGCAGCCCTACGCGTACTCGCAATAGAGGTGAGAATATGTTTTCTGTCTCGTGGCTTGGTGCCTGCCAGGAGATTTGAATCGGAGCAGTGGAGATTGCAGTCATAGCTGTGGCCCGTCACCTCTGGCCAGGGGTGAGGCAGGCTGCTATTTGTTTTCACATCAAGGCCTTTTCTGTATGAGGCAACATGCTAAGCTCAAGAGACAAAACTTCTGAGACTCGAGCACACAGACTGCCTACTGATAAAAATACAGTCTTTCTAAAAGGGAATCTGATAGGACTGGTTTTTGTTGTTGTTGTTGTTGTTTTGCAGAGATGGATATTACTGCAGAAGCACAAGGCAAAAGTTTTGTGCAGACCAGAACTCAGCATGTGAAGAGTACTTTGGAAATCGGTAACTTTGTAAATACTAGTCGGGTAAATAATGTAAAGCTATTCATAAATATGTTGATGGAAGTTATTTCTGCTGTATTTCCTTATGAAGGCAAAATATTTAAAGTCATTGTAAAACACTTTCCATATATACACACACCTATGACCACTTCATGCTTTAGGTTCTCAACTAATAAGGGACTGTGGTAGCCTAGCAGATAAGGTACTGGACTATGGACCAGAAGGTCCAGGGTTCAAATCCCACCTCTGCCAAGCTGCCACTGTTGGGTCCTTGAGCAAGACCCTTAACCCACAATTGCTTGGATTGTAAGACTGTATCAATTGTAAGTCGCTCTGGATAAGCGATGTAAATGTAAATGTAAATAAAATCACATTCAGGTGGCACAGCACCAGTTTGCTAGCCCAACATCGCAGTGCCCTGGGTTTAAGCCCTGATGGTGCCTACCAGCCAGGTTGGGCATAACACACAGGTACGATTGGTTGTCTCTGCTCAGCCCTGCAATGGACTGGTGCCCCATTGAGGGCACCCATATGCCTGCACCTTATGACCCACCCATGGCCCTTACCAGAAAAAGCAGGATTATAACATGAAAGAAATCACTGCTCTTGGTTATTAGTTTTATAAAAACTTTAATTCACAATCTCAAGCCTGGCATTCATCACAATTACTTGTGATCAGCTCATAAAGTGTTGGTAATATAAAGCAAACAAATACCTAACACCTTAGATTAGTAACATAAGCTGCTTTAGGTCCATAATTACTTCTTTCCTACCACATCAATGAGGCCAGTGTCTTCTTACAGTTATGTTCTGCTTCCTAAGTTGTTGCTACTGAAACTGGCAGTTTACAGCTTTTTAACTGTAACAAGCACATGAAACACTTTGTTCCACTTACTCAGTTAAGAAATCAAACACAACCAAAAACCTTCATCCACATATATAAAATCCATAGAGATTATTTTTCAAATTATATTTCTTTATAGCTGATATTTGTGCCTGAAAGAGTGTCTTTCTCCAAATTAAGCAAACTCAGGCTGGAACTCAACAGGCAGGATCTAGGCTTTTGATGCAGTTATGATCACTGTGTGTTCCAGAACTAGCAGACCTAAGCTATAGAATGGTCAGTACCGCTCACTTCTGTCTGTTTTGCACATGTTCTAATGGGCTGTGAAAGCAGCGTCGTAGCAGCGCTGTGAAGTGTGTGGAGCATACAGATTGGACATTGAGAGTAAGCGGCCAGGGTGCAGACACATTCTAACAGGCATGAGGTGCAGAAAAGAGATTTATTTTTTTCTTACCTGGGGGAAGGTGACAAGAGGAAATGGTTTTTATTATGGCCTTCAAGGGCTCTCACATTTCTGAGATCATCCATCATGATCAAGAGTTCCACATATGATCACTGATCCCGTTTGACAGGGAAAGACTTTTTGTGACGACTCCTCATGTAAGAAATTAGTCATTTGGCTTCAACTGATATGGTTAAGAATTCTCCCTGGTTCCTCTCTCTGGAATTGTACCCTGATTCCCCTTCACACACGATCACCATCTGAGGCGCTTGTAGTCCCATCTAATTTGATGGACAATATTAAGATGTATGATGATATGTGATGATGATGATGATGATGATGATGATGATGATGATTATATCGTTTGGTCATTATTGGATGCTGGACAACAGCATGTTTTTAATGTTTTTAAGGACAGACAGCCCCAAAGGCAGTACTGGCATCAAAAGGTATGCTGGAAGCACACATCACAAGCCTGGATTTTCTGTCCCATCCAGATGAATTTGTTTACTCCAAAAAAAAAAAAAAAACCCACAAATGAGGGTACGGCAGTGTTCTGAATTCAGTGAGCAGGCAACAGTTTGGTGCAAAAGTTTACACTGGTTTGACTTGATCTCCCATTATAAATATAATATCAGAAGTCCTCCACTGGAAGTCCAGGTGTTGGCTGGTGTCATCTTTGAACAGTGTATCAGAGCTGCATTGGCTTTCAGGTTCAGCCTCCCTCTGTCGATCCCGCATGAATTCTGCTTTGGTAATCCAATGTGTGATTCTTCCTCATAGTGCATTTACAAACCCAACCCACAGGAGGTGTGTTCTGGATTAAGCACAAGTAAATGTACGTGGCAGGAGAAAGCCTAAGCGCACACAATCCCAAAGGATAAAGGGCGTAACAGATTTCACAGCTTAGTTTCCATGTCCTTCGATTTGTTTGCCCAACACCTGCTGATGGGATAGCTATTTTCTTAAGTGTGGGTTCTTTTTTCTCTCTTTGCACCATACATTATGAGCCTCCCAATTACTGGATGAAGGACGGTCGTTTCAATCATGAGACTGAAGGATTAGTTTGCCATATTTGGGGATGTCAAAAACTACATAATACATTTCTAACTAGAAAGAAATAACAATGATTAAAACTACAGAAGGATTACAGAAACAGAAAGGGATCATATGTGAATTTCTTGATCATGATAGAATTAAAAAACAAAGGGTATAAATTATACATGAAGAAGACTACAAAAAACATCTGATGCAACATTTGATAGTACAGACTCCTCTCACAAGTAAAAGTTGTTTATTAGAGTTAGTGTAAAACTTTTTGAATGTTCCATAAGCATTAGGCCTTTATTGTCTACAGGCAGTATTGCCAAAGGCATGCCTTCAGCCAGTAGAGACACCAGAGAGCCTAGCAATTAAACATAAAATATGAAAGTTAATACAGAAATGAGGACTCTCCCGTAGCCCATCTCTGTAATTAGTCACAGGAATTTGGCTTTCTCATTGGCAGCTTGTACAACTGATATTGATTGACTGCAGCCACAAACCAAACAGAAATGGAGTGAGGCAAAGGCCCAATAGACCACAGAATAAAATGGTCACATTTAGGGGGGGTAAAAAAAGTTTTTAATGAAAGCAGAATTACTTAGAACTGGAACTGCACTGACAAGTGGCGTGATGGGAGTTGGTACATCAAAAAGACATGTGGATCCAAATTTTGGGATTTGGCCCAACACAGAGGGAAGCTGAAAATCCATTCATTTCCTTAAGGCTTAGATATACCCACCATCATCAGAGTAACGATGAGAGTTAGCCATGCTGATCAGCACGCATTCTGCTAAACAAAACTTAGAAGAACAATTTGCTTGTTTACCAATTTTGCTAGAGATTATGTGAATTGGGAACATTTAAGCTTACAATGCTTATGTTTTACTCCAATAACTCTACAAGTAACTGCTTTGTGTTTGCATAGCTTTCCATCTGGGAGCATAGCCATTTTGTCTCACCTAATGTGATTACGAGGATTTGTGGGTGTAGAAAGATGAATGAGGAGCAAATCCACAAACAGATGGATTAATGGTTTATCACAGCACCTCTCAGACTGGTTCTCTGTGTGAGGCTGCCTTTGTTCTAAAAGAACACTCATTGGTTGGAGATTGGGGTCACCTAAGAGTCTTCCTGTTCAAAGAAGTATTGTTTATAACATAACAGAGAGTAAGTTTGTAATAACCTGACTGAAGTTACCACTGGAGGCATTCAAAATCTGCCACTATTCATCATCATGGATAACTGCTTAAGGTTTTATGAAATTTACCTTCACATCCTGAGTTCAGACAGTTAAACACTGATCACCAGATATGAAGATGGTGTTTCCTGCTTCAGTGCTGCTTGATGCCATTCTGTGTGAGTGTGTCTCAGGCAGCAGCATTGTACAGCTTGAGTCAGGTCTATGAGATTTTTGTAAACAGACTGTCATTATCTGTCACCTACACTGCCTTCTGCCCCAGAAACGTGACAAAAGTATCGCCCACTTCTACATATTTTCCCCTTCTAAATTTTGCAGCTGGGCCATCGCCTAGGCATCATAGCCTACCTTCAAATACCTTTTTTCCCCCTGCCAAAATCAGAAAGCTCTCACTGGCATGAGGTGATACAGTAATGAGTAGCACACTGCTGTAACTTGATAAGAAAAGTCAATTTGTGGTAATTAACAGTGGGTGCCACAACGGGTGCTCTTTCTGAAGGGAAACAAGGCCTCTTTCTCTTCCTCACATGCTGAGGAGAAGAAAGCTCTCCTCAACCTGCCTACATGCAAAAGAGAGGAACCTCAAGCTGAGTGAAAGTTATATTTTTCAAATGACATCGGGGGGCTTGGCGAATTTGCTCACCACCTACTGCACAACAGATTGAGAAGGGTGCCATTTCTCTCATAACTTTCACCAATTTAATGGATTTACTTTCTGGTCCCATGTCAGAAAACTTGACACCAGACTCTGACACGTGGAGTGAAGCACAGCTCTCAAAGCCTGTGCATTTACCATGTGACCCCCCTCCCCATCTATTACAAATCATATATTTAGCTGTCATGGATCAATGGTTCCAGTGCACAAAGACAGCCCCAGGCAGAGTACTGTAGCAATACTGAGTAGCACAGGCAGAAATGAAGATGGAGTTGTGCTGGTTACTCACACAAAGTCATTGTGAACAGAATATACTTTTTCAATAAACAAACAAATAAACACACACACACACACAAACCACAAACTGGCTACAGCAGTGGCCATCGTTTTGCCCATACAAGTGAATAATACTAACCTTTTCATTGTGTGAAATCGCTGAGGCAACTGGAACACACTTTAATTATGTAAACATGACTTTGAGAAATGCCCAGTGGTGGAAGAGGCACAAAAGCTGTGAATTTCCACTAACATGTATATATTAGAAAGGGTTGATGTATTTAAGGGTACATAGAAGATGTACCCTTAAATAATGTGTGCGCAAAGGAGAGTGCCTAACAGAATTTTAATGAAGTCTCAAGGTTCTGCTAAAGGACAGTAGAAAAGGGAGATCAAAAAAAGGGAATTGGCTAATAAAAGCTTTACAGTGCAGTATGGACATATACATGTTACCAAAGATACAAAGTTTAGCAAAGAGTCACAATGACTGATAACGTAAATGTATATGTACATGCATTAATGCATGTTAACATGACAATTACAAGGTAAATAAAGGAAACACAAGAGTTTTCTTGACAGGTCCCATAATAATGCTGAAAACAATGGTTAAGGGCCAGTCCAAATGTTCAAATCCCACATCTGCCACTGTTTGGTCCTTAACCCATGATCACCCTGGATAAGGGTGCAACTAAATGACCAATGTACATGTAAGCAACAATAACAATAAGCTCAGTTGGTATTATGAGCCCGATGTGTGGCAAAATCCCCAACCATTACACCAACAAATCCTTGCTGTTTATGCCAAAGTATGACATGGAATCTGCATGTCCCAGTGGTTTATTAGCCCAATTACCAATTTGTCCACTTTCGGTGAACCTGAGCCCACAGTAGCCTTAAATTCCTGCTCTTGGTGAGGTCTCTGCCCTTGTAACCCATTTACCACAATGTTCAACATGCTGTGCATTGAGAGATGCTTTTCTGACCACGGCTGTAGTGGAAACTGGTTAATCAGGTAACCTTAAGGTCAGCTGAAAGAGGGCTCTCATCAACAATGAATTGCCACCCTGAGAACTGCCAATCAGTGCAAGTTCTATTTATGTAAATCTTTGCAACATTCTGTGCTGAGACTTGAATTGACTGGATATTATGCATTATTCCACTGCCCCATAACTGCCTATTTGATAATAGCATGATTGAGTAGATCTGCAGGTGTTCAGAATAAACTGGGCAGGAACTTTATGGCTCCACAAAAAGAATAGTGACATCCATTTCTGAGCCAATCCTTTCACCCAGGACAAAAAGCAAGGGTTATGACGTTTCCTCTGCATTCCATTCTATAGAATGATTTTCTCCAAATTTGACAACACTGAAAGTAAGCTTATGGAATCATCATTCTAAACATCCACAATCATACAGCAGGCCAAATAGGTCTGTCTCCCTCTTCAAGAAGATCTGTCACAGAAGAACATATTCATCTCTCATTTCACTCTAAACCACAGGCACAGTTTTCTGGCTGCAGTCACAACTTGAAGCTAATAGTTAAAAAATTCACATATTGTAGCACAGACGCTAACACATGTCCTCGAAAGCGCTCTAGGCTCTCGATTTACATATTCCTTAATGCCTTTTACAGCTTGCCATTTGGCACTGCGCACCCACGACAAAGGTGTTTGTTGATTTTTTGGAATGCTCTGTGCTTGAACTACATTGAACTGAACCGTGTCGGGCAATTCTTTTTAGATCCGAGTCAATTACTTTAAAACCTTCCTGCCCCGTGTCTACTCCATGGATATTGAGCTTTTCTGCTCACCAGAAATGTACTGAGTAGTTATCTGAGTTATCATAGCTTTTCTGTCAGCTCAAACCAGTCTGGCATACACCAGCAGTCCATTTTTTCCCATTCTGAAGGTTGAAGTATACATTGCTTGAAGCGGCTGACCCTTGGCTCCATGCTTTATGCATTGCACTGCCACAACACAGTTAGCTGATTAGATAATTGCATGAATGAGTGTTCTTATTCAAGTACTTGGTGAGTGTAGGTCTCACCCAATGATAAGAAAGGAAAAAAGGATTCAACTAAATCTTGATGTATCATTAAGCACATGCAGCAGACCTCTACCTCCCTGACAGACCTTTGTTGGGTAGAACCAGCACCAGGTGACAGGCCTGTTAGCCTCCAGTCTGGAGAAGCTTGTCACACTGCCAAAACCTAGGCTGTTACATGGTTTGCAGATCTCATATATGCTAAGCAGAGATAAGGCACTTGCTTCAACTGCTGGACACAGCACTTGCTGTCTTCTAAAAGAGATCTCTTCAGAGAGAGGAGACCCTAGACTGTTAGACTTGCATCAAACTAAAAAAACAAGGAGTAGGAACAGCAAATTCAGTCCCAAATGAGTGGTCAGACTGTGTTCTGGTAGCCATAGTGTTGAATGGAATTGTGAGGTTTCTATGTCTATAAGACACAATTCTGTAATTGACACCCAGGGCTCTCAGAGGGTTCCCTAAGTTTGTCTTGGTATATGAGAATTAAATCTGGAGTTATCAAACTAAAAGCCAACAGAGTTACTGCCAAGAAGCAATATCTGACTAGAAAGCAAGCAAAAGAAAAATCCCACTTGCTTCAGTTCTCCTTGCTCTCTCCCTGTCACCTCAACACTCCTCTTCGATAATCTTAAGAGATCATGGCCATAATTTAATTAAGGTGAGTGTAAAAAATCATTAAATGGGAGGAGGGGAGTAACAATTGCATCATTTCAATTGTAAGCACTTTCCGTCTCTTTTGCTTACAGCCCTCTATTCCTCATAAACTCTCCACTGTAGTTTATAGGAACTATATATAAATGACCTCACTCTCCAATTCATGCACTCAAAGCATTAAGACTGCACTTTCTCAATGGCTTTGCGATGCAATCAATCAATTCAGCATGTCACAAGGCACATGGATAGTACAAAGTCTTTATCATGGGAGATGGAAACACTTACAGAGCACGTTATTGACAGACATGACTCAGAACAGACTTATTCTGATTAACAAAATACGGCTCTCAGCTGCATGGTAACCAATGCTAGCTGAGAGCGAAAAGGGAAGCGAGTGCAAACAATTTTGGAATTTTGGAAAAAATAAAACTACCTAAAAAAAAACCCCACAATCTAAACATGTTAAGGTCTTGGAAGTTTAAATATAGATACATTCAGAAAATTAACTGTGGACTCTGGTAGCCTAGCGACCTCTGCCAAGCTGCTACTGTTGGGTCCTTGAGCAAGGCCCTTAACCCACAATTGTTTGGATTGTAAGACTGTACCAATTGTAAGTCGCTCTGGATAAGGGCGTCTGCTAAATGCTGTAAATGTAAATGTAACTGGAGATGGACACTCTATCACTCAAACATAACCTGATAAGCAAGCGTCTACAAAATGTAAAAACAGTTGAAGATGCCACAATGCTGGCAAAGTGTTAATCCTGGGCCATTTTGACTTGTGTGGGAATCTGGCCTTGTGGTCATGGTTTGACCTCACAGAAGGATTTACCAGACACCGTGAAGCTGAAGACCTGAGCTGGCATGCAGTAGGGCTGTCAATATAAAACTGAAATTCGAGCGTTCATCAAATTCAATCATAGAAGCTAACCTACGAATGTAGAAAATCATCATTTGAATGTCAACTCATCTGTAATCTGCACCACGAATGATTGCATAATCACGCACCAACGCGTCAACCACCACTTCTAACTGCTAGGACAGGAAACAAAATAGTAGGGATAGAGGAGCATAATTTAAAATAAAGGAGTGTGGTGTGGTAAAATAAAGGGGACTGTGGTAGCCTAGCGGTTAAGGTACTGGACTCTGGTCCAGAAGGTCCAGGGTTCAAATCCCACCTCTGCCAAGCTGTCACTGCTGGGTCCTTGAGCAAGGCCCTTAACCCACAACTGCATGTATTGTAAGACTGGCGTAAGATAAGGGTGTCTGCTAAATGCTGTAAATGTAAATGTAAATAATTTGGAAAAAAAATCTTGACGAGACTGAGGCCGCTGAAATGAACTGTGTGGGAAAAATGTGTTTATTGTTCAACTACAGCCAGGAGTCCACATGCAGCCTAAAAATACTGACACAAATGCAATTTTGATTCTGATTCTGAAACAACTTACATCATTCAACACCCCAACTACAATAGAGGAGCTCCCATCGTTATAGTAACAAGTAAAAACAAAGACGAACAGTATTTATATGAAAAGATACGCACTCGATAATGAAACTGGGAGGCGAGGGCTTGGAACAAGCGTTTATCCCATTCTATCAATACCAATATCAATATCTATATGGCTTCTGTGACACCTAAGTAACTCAGGTTTTTATAACTTCTAATTCCACATTCCACTCATGATAATGATAAACTTAACAACAATAATTATAAAAAACGTGGTATATTACGCACTGAAATGCCCTCTTTTGGGGATATAGGAAATAACACTGTTTTTAAAATTGCCTTCACTGCTCTCATATCCACTTATTTTCACTTCAAAAACATATTTAAAATTCAAATTCATTTGAATTTTGCAGATAAAATAGATAGAACATTAGAATTCAATTTATGAGTGAAACTGACAGTCCTAGCATGCAGTTCTGAATCAAAGAATGTAAATAACATGGAGAAAAACCTTGCGCAATCCTTTGCCCAATCTCCTCTATATGTTCATTCAAAAATGAAAAACTGAAATGTGTGAAAACCCATTAACTTTCCTGACTCCAAACACACATACATTTCACATTCTTGACAACATAGCAATCTAAAGCCATTTTTCAACAGCCGCGAAGGGAAATGTTTTTGTTCAATACTGCCAGAGTCGCAGTGGTATTGTTATTTTTGTCCAAAGTGCATGACTGCGTTTGTAGGCTCTCAGAAAGACCAATGGGCAGAATGGAAAGGGGGATAATAATTAATTGGCTTCAACCACTGCCAATCACATGGAATGTGTTTTTAAGACCTATGCATTATGAAACATCATAACACTCAAGTGATACCATGGATCCCATCTAAAAAAAACTTTCATCTTGGCTTTACGTTGGCCAACATGACCACTATCGTTTGGTTATCAGACAAGCTGGTAAGCAGTAACATTTTTAATAACATTTATCCAATTACTAAATATAGACTCATAATGTACACAAGTGCAGAGCAAGCACATATCATATCTCCCACCATTTATCATTCAACACGCATTTGATAAATAAAGCAATAATCAATTACAATAAGCTGTTATGAAAGCCTTACCTAGCGTTCCATTGAACAGGGAGAAATCTATCTTTATATCCCATAATAATTTTACACCTGAGTGAGCATGAGGCACTGAGAACAAGGACTGGGGGATAGGGAGGAAAGAGAGACATAATAGAAAGGACTGAGGAATAGAGAGAATACAGAGACACCTAATATAAAATTCCATGAGTGATGGGTAATAACTAATGAGAGAATATGTGATTATTTTGTTATAGGCATAGAATAAATGAAACTACAATATGGGCAGTGGTGAAGCCTGATCCATGACCTGAAATACCAGAGACCGCTAATTAGAAGGGGTGTCTACATACTTTTGGCCATACAGCGTAGTATAATGTTCTTGACTGCAAATATGTGGGAAGCCTATCCTTTCAAAGCATTAATCCGCTACCATGGAATGTATAATACGCTGATAGAGAAGCTACAGGAGTATTTATGTATAAACGCATGAAGATGAATAAGTATAGAATCCGCAATTTGAGACTGAACATAGCTGTTTGTAATCGTGACATATTTCTGCATGTGCTGATGAATCCACAGATGTGCTACAGACAGACAGCAGCTTCGCAGTTCTATCTAAAATGCAAAGATCAAAAAGTTCTCAGCATAAAAAAGGCTTCCTGCACTCCAGGAGGCTAAATATGGGAGAGAGAAAGTACACAATACAAGCTCATTCCTGTACTGACAGCTGAAAAGGTCTGCGTTGTGTTTTCACAAGAGGAAAAATTATTAAAATAAATCTTTAAACATCAAGAAGCCAATTCTGACTTGAAGAAAAAAAAAAACAGTCCTACTCTAATCCCTAAAAAGAAGCTGTAATCCCAGAGATACCAGAACAAGTCTTAAGCCCTTTCTAGAGGGGTTCTACTAAATCAAGCTCAAACATAATTGTAAGACAAATTAAAGTCAGGCTCAGGAATTCAAGTTTGGGATTGCATTATGCATCTCTTTTACTGCGTTGTTTTAATGTGTATCTCGTAATACTGCTAATTCAGCACCAAATTACACTCCCCACAGACAAAGGAACACCCACTAAAGCTAGCTGCCAATCTTAGGACACTTCAAATTAGCAGGTAAACCTGTGCTGGAGCTAACTGAGGCTCTTGGTGGGCTAAAATTAAAAGGGCGTAAATGTTAAGACCCTGCTGGAATCAGTACTTGACAGGATTTGAAGGCAAGACGAGGCATAACAAAGTATTAAGAACACATGACATTTTATCTGGGGTGATTATACATTAGATGTGAATATATAGCAACAGTAAAAACCAACATGGCTCTCTGGAATCCCTGTTTAGATTGGAGTGATAATTCAACACGTACCTACAGATCACTAGATTTTATTAACACTGGACTGGAACTGACAGCAGTGAGGTGACAATCTCAGTGCAAAGGCCTTCCGTGAAAGACAGAGGTCTGCTTAGACAAACACCAGCTAAATTTCCCAGAATGCCCTGTGGGTCCACTCGGCTTGCGGCATCTGCTTGCTTTGATTACATAAAAAGTAGTACAGGCAGAACAGAGTAGAAAAGGGCTCAGAGGACAGGGCCAGTGACAGGCCATATTAAGGGCAGGCAGTCAGTTTTACTAGTAATGACCACAGGGGTAAAGCCAGAGCAGAAGTGCTGATGTCGAGATTATTTTTCTTACTTTGAAAGTGGGAAAAACGGTGAGTAAGAAGTTAAAGGAAATGAAGATACTGACTGAGAAACTGGATGGGAAACACTAAACTGTTTATGCCTCTGAGACTGGACAGCGAAGGGCGGAAAAGGCCAAGCAACTAACAGCACTGATTATGAGAACCTCACAATTTGTCATCTGCAACTTGTTCTATGATACTTTGGCACGTTTCAGTCATGTTGGGATTGTATAGACAAAAACTCTGTACACGTGAACGAATGGGACACGAGGCGAACAATGCTCAAACCACGAATGCTGGAGAAAGATTGAGCATCTGTGAAATTGCTCTACAGCAGGCTATGCCTACACATCACTTCATTTGTGTGAATTGAGGTTAGTCCTCGGAGCACGGCAAATTCATGTTATGCTTTTTGGAACTTTCTGTATTTCTTTTCGAATATTTTCAGTCTGCGGTTGGTTGAATCCACAAATCTAGGACCTGTGAATACGCAGGGCCAACTCTCCTGCATTTCATTTACACTCCTTGCAGTCCGCACAGATGTATATGTACTTTCCACTGCTGACTCTGTTCAACTTTTAGCAAATTATTTATCAGACTTGGATGAATCGCTCCCCAACATGGCATGCCAGAGAGTCTAGTGTATCCCTGGACCTTCTTTCACTAGCACACATACATTAATTGACTTGTATGTTATTTGTTATACACAAAGTGTTTAGTGCCATAACAAGACACATGGGAGTACACTTATTATTAAAGAATGCTGTAAGAAGTAATCATTTATTTAGAATTTTTTAATGTTTCAAATCACTGTCAGCAATTAACTTTGTGAATTTTGTTTCTGTCATTAATGTTATGCTGGTGTCTGCCTCGTCCCCCACGACCATATGAATTAATCTCACAGCATGGGTAGTTGTTTCAGGATTTACAGGTTCCTGTCAGTGCCCCGTGGTAACGCTGGCATTTAGTACAAAACCCACACGGCATGGCTATAAACGCCAACCTTGAAGCCTGAACATTTTTGATACTTTCATATGGTTCCTAATGTGTGGGTTTGGCATGGAAGCGAGGTAATTCAATTCAATAATGTAAGCTCTCTATGTTTCCTCAATGTCTAAGTGAATGTCCAGTGAAAAATGAGACATTCGGTGTACACAAACGAGTGGATTATGATTTTCCTCCCTCGCCTGATGGCCTCCTGATGACTCCCCTTCCCAGAAAATTGTCTCTCTGAAGGTGGAAAATGGATATTCAGCATTGCTCAACTAAAACCAGCAACAGGTCAAACAACAATATGACCTTCAGCGCAGAAAACTGAATTGCAGCGAACAAAGAAAGGACAAATGTCCCACAGCAAAATTTGCTCCCACACCCAGATCCCTTCTGTCTCTCCTCTCTCTATCTCCCTCTCACACACAGGCTTTGGCACGATTGCATTAAGCAGACATGGTAGAAAACAGCGGCTGGGCTGAAGGACATTTTGTCAATAAGTAATAACCACACTGTATTAGCAGCATATTTAGCCATGAGAATCCCAATAAATTGTTTTTAGGGTAAAATCATTTAGAGAGATATGCCTTGGAATGCACAGTACTTGGAGGCATGAGATTTGTTTTAGTTTAACAGGCTGTGTACTTTGGACCTTGTGCATATCATCGGAGAGGCAAGACAGTCGTTCCCTTTCCATCTCACACGCTGCTGCGGTTTCAAGGATAGCTTTACGTATTGGCCGCTTTCAGTGTTGGACCTCTAAAAGCACGGCGGAATATAATCTGCGTTTCTCCAGCTGTGATAATGTGTTTTCCAGCAAGACTAAATGGCTTCCAATAGGGCATGCGCTACCAAAAATACACTCCAGGTATTTAAAATTAACAGCGGGGGCTGTAAAGATATCAACGGAGAAAGACAGAGTGAAGAAAGATAAAAATGCGAATTGACTTTTCCCTGTCCCCCAGCGTTCTAACTCCTCTCATCTATACCGTAAACACCATTATCGGTATGATGTTTTCCCCCTTGCAGATTACATTTTTTAGTGTGGTCATTCTGAAATGAGCATTTTTCAACAAAATAGACATCCGTGCCATTACCCTCAAAAGCAGCCATTTCCCATAAGGTGCTGTGCTGTGACAAGAACAGCTACACAGAGTCATATGTAGCGAAACCTGACATTAAATGCCTGGAAAGACGTATGAAACGTGCACCATCTTCCTTTTCTCCATCCTTCTCTCTGTGGATTAATCTCAAGAATCCCAGCTTACATGCCTACTTTATTACAAGACATGAACTGAGCTTGTTTGTGTGACCTAATGCCTGTATAGACTGTGGAAGTAGGGGCCTCATTATATCAAGCCCGCGGTGGCTGAAAGCGTGGCATTTAGGCAAAGTTGGAGTAGGATGGAGCCAACACGGTTGAGGCACCTCTACTCATTAGGAGCTCTTTGTATAACCTTCAGTTCACTGGATAAACAGAAGCCAAATGACCATATTCCATCAACTGCATTCCACCTTTATTTGTCTTCCTGAAGTTCGAATTATCTCTTAATTGCGTATAGAATCATTTCATTTTATACGCATTCTCTCTAAACGGCTTTCTGTTTCATTTCTTTAGGCAAACCCATTCGCTGTGTGGCAGTTGCCGATGCTGAGATATTTCCCATAATAACACCTGTCCTTCTGTGAAAATGTGGAGTTTAGGCTTTAGGGAGTGAGTTGCTGTTCACAGCTGATCTGACTAAAGCAATCTGCATTATCAAAGCTCAAAGCTCATATAAAAGTCACAACACACTCGGTGTTCTTTTATCTCTACCAACATCAACTTCTGTTTGATCTTGCAGGGGAGGAAGGATTATTTTTCCTTCCCCAAGTGGTGTTCCTTGGAGAAGAAATGAGGAACAGAGTGGAGGCAGTAATCACAGCAGAAGCGAAGACTGGGAATGGAGGTCATCTCGGTGGAGCGTGTCGGACACTGAAACCAGCTGGTTGGAGCCCAAGGAGAGCTTGAATCTTAAGCGTATTCAGTGTTGTCACAGCAATGCTAGCCTTGAATCTTACTTGGTTATTGCTTGTCATTGCAATGTATAAGACTGCTGTTTGTAATCAGTCAGACGACGAAGACATATGCGCAGCGGATATGCAGTAGTGCATGGAGAACATAAGAAAATGCTGATGTAGTGTCCTACTTTACTAATACTATTACATTTACAGCTTTAAGATTCACTCCCAAAAACTTTCTCCTCTTCAGTGCTTTATCGCTTTTTTCACCACTCTAAAGTTAGGAAAGCATCATCATAAAGACGTAACTCCTCTGGCATCTCAATGTATATACTAAGATGAAAAAGGCAGAAACCATACACCCTGACAAAGCTTACTAATGCACAAAGACAGCATCCCTGCATTCCGAGCTCTATATGCACCTTTCAACTAGCATCTGTGAATAAACCTTTGCGTGAAAAACGCCAAAACCGAAGTGGTTTTTGTCTCTCTTAAGTCACGGCATTGAAATGCAGATGAAACGGAACAGAGTAAAAGGCTAAAGCATGTGTACGTAAAAAGCACTTGTGAGCCTGCTTTACTGAACATGCTTGACATTTTGTTCCATGCAAAGTATTATTGAGAGGTCAAGCTAACAAAACAGAAAAAGTTTGAGTTCAACAACCTATATTAGCATAAACCCGTTCATTTTTAGTTTGACAGAGCCTGTGAAGAACCCTTAACATTATAATTATCCATTAACATTAGACTACGGTTGGTAACTTTCTTTTCAAAGCTGTAATTAATATAGTGACACTGCCTGAGCAAACCAGCTATTTAAGCTTTCAATATAAAAATTATCCTTCCTTATATTTTTGTATCTCACACACACATGCAGGCAAGCATCTCTGAGTTTGTGTGCACAGAAATTAGGCCATATAGGTCTGGCTCTGCTGAGTATGTTTGTTTGCCTCAGAATATCAGAATGCCTTCTGGGCCAAGAGCATGGAAGCTCTAAACCATGTACATACATTCAGTACACACACTGTAATGCTTCCTGAAAACCAGGGAGATTTACAGCTCAAATCAACATGCAGAATCAGACAGGCAGTGAAGATAAATAGCAGTTGATTAGATATGCGGAAAAAGAACGCAGGAGTTTGTCTCTGTAGGTAAACATTTGTATGTTCAGAAATGCAATCTTAAATTAACCTTCACACTAAATACGCGCTTAGAGATAGACTCTACATGTACAGTTAATATCCATGAAGGTAACTGAAATGAGAACAGTTACCGTATTTTTCGGACCATAAAGCGCACCGGGTTATAAGGCGCGATATCAACGATCGGCTGCTAACGGGTATATTTTCCTACATAAAGCGCACCGGGTTATAAGGCGCATGAAATGAAACAAAACTCTTAAGTTCTGTCGGAAGCTCAGTTTGGTCCTTTACCTGGCGCAGGGCGTCTTCTTGCTTCCTCCACCACTTCCGTACCATTGATTTCGTTAATGTTGAATTCTCTCGCAGTTGCTCTATGTCCATGTTGTACTGCGTGACTGATAGCGTTGTGTTTGAAATCCGCTTCGAATGAATGAATGCATGTTACCCTAATGCTGAAGCACATACCGTATTACTCAGCGATGATGCGCACTACGGTGGCCGTAAGCTTCGTAACTTACCAAGGTCGTGTGCTAAAACATTTTGACAGATTTATGAGCGCCGTGTACCATCTACAATCGGTTCTAGGTCAGAAAGCATAACCAGAATTAATTCATACATTAGAGGCACCGCATTTAAAGGCGCACTGTCGATTTTTGAGAAAGTTAAAGGATTTTAAGTGCGCCTTATGGTCCGAAAAATACGGTAAATAGCCGTAGTCATTTGTTAAATGACAAATGCTATTGTTTTCATAATTTTTCTCCCCTTATCAATTATGCAATAACACAAAAAAATGTCAGGGACTATTTCTTTTTTAAATTGATATTTTCAGAAATAGAGATGTACTGAAAGTTCAGACATTTTCAAAATTTTTGGCTGAATAAATGCTAATGTTATGCTTGGCTAAGACAAAGGCTTGACTTATGAAAGTGTGTGTAAGGCATTTAAATAGTATCTTTGATGGAGGCTACAAGGACAACCAAAGCACGAGCACAGAAAGGCATTTGTGAGTATGGAACGGTGAAGTGAGCACTTACAGACGCTTTCGCACATGAGAGTGTTTCCATTTCAAGCTGCTTTCTCCCTCACTCGCCTCTGCCTGCATCTCACTCTCAAATCTGGACTTGAGTTTATCATTATTTATTATTAAAGACCCTAACAGAACATGATCTGCTATTCTAATTAGTTTGCTGAGTCACAGAAACCAATGTATTGAAACACGTTGTTTGCAGCACTTCCTCAGCTACAAAAGTATCCAAAATCAGCTCGAGTCACGATTGAGACTTGATTGGAAGGTCAAACCATGACCCAGTTGCAGCTTATTGGGAGATTATTCATTTAAAATCTCCTTGAACCTTGTACCAAAATGTTACAGAACCTATACTAGACTAAACAGTGGAGATTTTGCTATTTATTGTAAAATCATCTTTATTTTCACATCAAACTCACCTCATTTCTATTCTAGTCTCATCTGACTATAGAACCTCGTCCCAGTTAAGGTTCCAGTAGCCTCTTGAAAACGCCAGACTCTTACAATTGTGGTTAGATTAAAGCCAGTGCTTTCTTTTGGCAGGCTTTCTAAATTGTTTGATGAAATGGAGGTGGAATCTAATTGTCAGTTTGGAGACTTGATGACCCCCAAATGCTACTCTAAATCTCGAAACCATGATTACCTCTGTGCCTCTGTAACCATCCATGTCTCTGTGCTTTTTTGGATGTATAGATATGTTTTAGATATACATTTAGATATATCAACACATTTTCAGTTCATATTTTCTCTGTGTATTCTCTGTGCATTGTACGTTTTCCCCTGTTGGTGAATAACTGGGGGAATCTGGCTTCTGTGTTATCCCATTTATACCCCACTGAAACTGAGGTCATGATAAACATTTAAGAATTTCTAAACAACTGTGCAGTGTTAATAGGAAAAGTAAGTACAATTTTGCCTTGTCGATTTGCCTTGTAATTTTTAGTATGAAGAGTTTTTTGTTTGATTTTATATATTAAATGTCTTTGTTCCTTTTTTTGCTATTCATTATGAGCAGAAATAATGAGCTTATGTGTTCCTGGCTTGGAGAACAGTGTCTCCACTGAGCCAAAGCTGATGGGCAGAGCTCCTACAGGTAATTTTGTTGTGATGCTCACCTCTTCTATGAAAGAACTGGGGCCAGATTCCAGCCAGCCTTTAATCACAAAGAGCAGTATTGTTCCATGGCAGCTGTTCAAATTACTGGGTGAACCTCCGGTAGTCCAAATAATTAGAAGAGCTTCCCTACCTCATTGGTGTTCCACCGATGTCTTTCCTTGGGCAGGGTGGAGCACTTGGGCAGACATTCGAGCAGCTTCTTGGGCAGGTAGATTTTCAAATGTCCATGTTCATCTGGAGTTAAAAGAAAAGCAGTGCATTCAAGCTGCGTGCAGAGACACAAAACACTAAACAACGCTACAAGTAACCACTCTTGCATATCGAAGCTCATTTGCTAGCTTATTCAGTTGAAAAATACTGGGTAATTGCAAAGGAAAAAACGCATTAGGGAGAAAATGTGTACCCATGTTAAGACTCAAAAAGCTATCAAAAGCTGGAACAAATGAATAAAACAAAATAAATAAGAATTATTGCAGCAAATTGTAAGGGAACATATTCATGGCACCGTTGTTGTACAACCTTTCAACCAGGACTTCTGTGATTTTGTTGTGGTTGTATGAATATAATATTCTCTGCAACTCTCTTATCATGCAAGAGTGCATGCCCAAATACATAACCAGCAAATTGGATGACAATCCAAAAGCAATTCAAGGTTATTGATAACCGTTTGTATCAAGGATTCAAGCTTCTTAAGGAACTTGATGTTTAGCCTTCAGGGAGAAGGTAGTTCCACATCGCGTGCTGAGCCTTCTTATGAATAAAAAGTGAGTGTGAGAGAGAGCGCGTGTGAGACAGAAAGAGACTGGAGTGTGTCCTCAAGGAAAAGACATTGGTCATGAAGAGAAAGTGTAGCTACAGATGAAGATAGTGAGTCCTTGGGGATTCAGCTTGGCAAGCACTCAAACCTCAGATTTAAGAACAAATAGCCAGGGGAGAGATGCACATGGTGAAGGTTAGGAGACTTGCGATGACTGACGTCTGGCTGTGCTTTACCTGTTTCTGAGCTGATGGCTATGTAAATAATTAAAAAGCTACACGGCAATCATTATGAATCGAGCAACAGCAGAAGATGAGCTGGCATAAAGGCCACTTGCGAAGGTTTTACACATGGCATACAAATGTACTAAATGAAGGTCCACTTTTTCAATCAGTATTTGTGTTCAGTAGTTGCATGAGCTACAGCAGGTGACCTTACCCAGAACAGCTTACAACTTGATACAAAATTAATGGGGAAGGTACCACAAATCACAATACCACAGTTAAAGTAAGCCTTGGAACTTTATAGTGCCTATAGAAAAATCATCATCACCCTTTCAAAGCCCGAACGTTTTGTAAATAAAGATATGGATATATGGTAAGGTTAGGTATCGCATTAATAAGCTACAGTAATCATTATGTCAGTGGAAAGTCCCCAATCCATGTGTTTACCAACACTGTGTGTGTGTGTGTGTGTGTGTGTGTGTGTGTGCACCTTGTCTTGCTATACTTGTGAAGACCAAATGTCCCTAAAATGATAGGAAAAAGCCTAGAATATGGGCTAGTGAGAACCGTTTTTTCCATTCCTCACATTAACTTCTCTTTTTTTTGCAACTTTTATTTGAAAAACCAAAAGAGGTTTATGTTTAGGTTACTGAGGTTAAGGGTAGGGTTTGGGGAAGGTGTGGGTGTAGCATTAATTAGCTGCAGTAATGCTTCATTGTCATTGATGTCAATGGAAAGTTCTCACTGGGATACCAAGACAAACATGTGTTTTTTGTGTGTCTGTTTTGTGTGTGTGTGTGTGTGTGTGTGTGTGTGTGTGTGTGTGTGTGTTTACAGCCACTAACAGATTGCGAGGCATAACAAGTGTTACTATGAGCTATGCAGTTTTATGCAGGTGTCTCGCGCATCTTTCTGGTTTATAAACAACACAAAGTGTGCATACAAATTATGCAAAACACATATGAATTTACACCCCACCCCCCATAGCTTTACAGGTACAAACTGTGACTCACAGTTTTATTAGTACCTTATACCGTCTGTATTTTTTAAAGCAGAAGAGCAATCTGCTGGAACATGCAACATGAAGGTTGGGTGGTGTGTTTACAAAAATCTTACAATAGACTGATGATCCTCTGCCTGAGCAAATGGAATTCCTAGTCAGGCTCCAGCCCCTCCCTAATCTACAACCCTGACCAAAATAAGTTGGGGTTAATCAAGATGTTTTTGGTGGCGCAGTGGTGCAGGTGTTAAGTCAACAGTCTCTCTAAATCGTCCCATTATGAGTGAGTGAGTGTTTATGTGTGTCAGTGTGCCTTGTGTCCTAATGGTGAGGCCTCAGCTCCAAGTGACTCTTAGCTGGATTAAATGGATATTAAAATGAAGAAATGAATGGTATATATAACGATACAGATTTTAGCTGACATAATCCACCACATTAATGGTTCATTAGTGCAAAATCTTTGTTTAATAAAAAGAATTATAAAGACAGAAAGCAACATATTTACAGGATGAGTAAGGCTACATATCTGGCAACTTTCATTGTATTTCCTTTGCAGCTCCTCTAACACACCCCTTCCCCCAAACAACCCACCCCCTCAGCAGGTTTGGCAGAGTGATAGACTCGTTCCAAGGGCTGTCATTTACTCTTATTGTTCTGATTGAAAGCTAGAAGCTTTTAAATTATGCTGACGTTCAAGTCTGTGGCCTTAGGGACGAATTTTAATCACAGTGTCACCGCCGTCTGCCACGTACTGGCCATCGTGTCTCTCTCACTGGCTGCACTCCACATAGAGGCCAGCGAAACACAGAGAATCAGGCAGCGCCCATCTGCATGTGTACACTCTCAAGCATATTTCTAACGTGGAAAAAACAGAACTGATTTTGCAGAAGGAAAAAAAGGGAAACTTTAAAATCAGCCTTGAAAGTGCCTAGTCAAAGAGACTGTGTGAAAGCAAACTACATCACTAAATCTGCCCTTGTTACCTTTATGAATACAGTGGTGCTTGAAAGTTTGTGAAACCATAAATATGCATAAATATGACCTAAACCTTCATCAGATTTCCACACAAGTCCTAAAATTAGATAAAGAGAACCCAGTTAAACAAAAGAGACAAAAATATTATACTTGGTCATTTATTTACTGAGGAAAATGATCCAATATTACATATTAGTCAGTCTCAAAAGTATGTGAACCTTTGCTTTCGGTGTCTAGTTTGACCCCCCTGTGCAGCAATAACTGCAACTAAACGTTTCCTGTAACTGTTGATCAGTCCTGCTGATTTTTTAGCCCATTCCTCCATACAGAACAGCTTCAGCTCTGGGATGTTGGTGACTTTCCTCACATTAACTGCTCACTTCAGGTCCTTCCACAACATTTTGATTGGATTAAGGTCAGGACTTTGACTTGGCCATTCCAAAACATGAACTTTATTCTTCTGTAACCATTCTTTGGTAGAACGACTTGTGTGCTTAGGGTCGTTGTCTTGCTGCATGACCCACCTTCTCTTGAGTTTCAGTTCATGGACAGATGTCCTGACATTTCCCTTTAGAATTCTCTGATATAATTCAGAGTTCATTGTTCCATCAATGATGGTAAGCCGTCCTGGCACAGATGCAGCAAAACAGGCCCAAACCATGATACTACCACCACCATGTTTCACACATGGGAGAAGGTTTTTATACTGGAATGCAGTGTTTACATTTCTCCAAACAAAACGCTTTTCTTTTAAACCAAAGGTTCTATTTTGGTCTCTTCCTTCCACAAAACGTTCTTCCAATAGCCTTCTGGCTTTTCCACGTGATCTTTACCAAACTGCAAATGAGCAGCAATGTTCTTTTTGGAGAGCAGTGGCTTTCTCCTTGCAAGCCTGCCATGCACACCATTGTTGTTCAGTGTTCTTCTGATGGTGGACTCATGGACATTAACATTAGCCATTAATATTGACCTTTCCATCTATTACACGCCTTGCTCTAAAATACAACGCCCCCCCCCCTTTGGGCTCCTTGGGAGTGATCTTTTGTTGGTCCGACCACCCTTCCGGGAGGGTAACAATGGTCTTGAATTTCCCGAATTTCCTCCATTTGTACACAATTCCTGGTCTGACTGTGGATTGGTGAGTCCAAACTCTTTAGAGATGTTTTGGTTAACCTTTTTTTTTTTCCACAGCCTGCATGAGCACAACAACTCTTTTCTCCTGAGGTCCTCAGAAATTCTTCCCCACCCACCCCTTTTTTTGTTGGTTCCCGTGCCATGGATAACTTCCACAAACATGTTTTGTGAAGAGCAGAACATTGATAGATCACCTGTTTCTTTAAATAAAACAGGGTTGCCCACTACCACCTGATGTGTCAAATCCCCATTGATTGAAACACCCTGACTCTAATTTCACCTTCAACATAACTACTAATCCTAGAGGTTCACATACTTTTGCCACTCACTAATATGTAATATTGGAACGTTCTCCTCAATAAATAAATGACCAAGTATAATATTTTTGTCTCATTTGTTTAACTGGGTTCTCTTTATCTACTTTTAGGACTTGTGTGAAAATCTGATGATGTTTTAGGTCATATGCCTATAAAGCACTATAGACTATTATGCATTATTATTTATTAGCCAAAAAATTCTGCAAACATAAAATATCAAATGCCCCATAGTTGCAGGCTGAAGATGAAAAACAAATACCTTATTTAGTAAGGGTTATGGATGCAAGGACCTGTGGACTTCACATGAATATCAATATACATTCAGTACAATTGATGGTGCAGGGTCTGCATCCAAACCATCTAACTGATGTCTGACACTTGATTAAAGAGCATTTGCATTACTTTCTTGCTTTTGAAAAACAGAAAGGAAATTACTAATCATCAAACATACCCTTCAAATTCATAGATCAGATCCAATGCAGTTTTGACTTCGTTTCAGGTAAACAGAGCGCTAATACACGAGCGCTCACCATGTTTGCTGCTGGTTCCTACTTTTGGAAATATTGTCCTATATTTAGTATTTGAAACTCAACTATGGCATAGTATAAGAAAAAGTGATGGGCGGCTGAACAGACTGATGAAATCACAGACAAAATGAGACAGAGGTACAAAACGGAGCTTATGGCAAGTAAAAAATCTGATTCCACAAATGGTTAAGGAACAGATCCTACAGGCATGTCCCAAAATGACACTTAGACATATAAAAGCGAGCGTTCTTTGTGATTAAGCTGCTATAGGAATCTATGTCAGAGATATCTCTCACACTTTTCTGTGACACAGATGGACAAAAGTCTGATTAGCACAATCAAGTAGAAGGTGAATTAAAAAAGACAAACTGAAAGCTACTATCTACCATCCAAAAGCATTCACTAAGGACTTTTCTGAATTATACTGTGTTTTTTAAACGATTAATGCATTGTGTAACTCGATCGATATCTAAATGCCAAGACATACTATGACAGGCTAAAAATTGTGATCTTGTATATCCAATCTGCTAAGCAAAGTGTCTGTCTGTTCTGGGCAAACACAACAGAGCTCTGTCCTCCTCTGTGTCCCCTCTGAGGATTACTGCAAAATCCGCTGTCCATAATGACTTTGTGTCCGTGCACTGTTTGTATGCGCAGAGTTATCCTGAAACCAGCTGTGTGCTATTAAGATGCAAAAGAACAGACACAAAATGTCATTAATGCTTTCACCTCTGAGTAAAGGCTGCTATTTTTTTAATAAGCTGTCAGTGCTGATGGACATTTGTTGTTTGCATGGTTATTTGCTAATGTGGATTCCTGTTGCAGTGCTTCACCTGTTACAAGCACTGTGCATCAGTCTTTGTCAGGGTATGTTTTGTTCTCTGCTGACTTCCAGTACAAAGCCCTCATCCAAGAAAATGGTTCAAAGGCAAACTTGGAGAAGAAAGGCTGAAAGAATAAAAATAAAGATTGGATTTTTTTTGTCAGGCTCCAGTCAACGCAGTGTAACTGCAGAACCTTTTGGTCTGTTTTTTAGTTTTTGAAGAAATGTATCTAACAGTCCCAATAATTCAGCCTTAGAAATAAAGCCTCAATGTTCTTTTCTTCTGACCGCCTAAATAGAGGTCAACTATATTAAGACCATGTGTCAGATAAGAACAAGGTAGTTCCTTGCTAAGGACAGCTTGAATGTCGTTCCACAGACCACATTTCAAGAAAAGAAGTCACAGCAAACAATTGTTTCCCATCTGTCACATCATGGATATTTCTCTAACTAGTCTGGCTTTCTTCAAGTTGTCACAAAAATCTAATGTATGCTCACACGTTAAATAAAAGTATCCTTTACCAACTTAACATAATATTCTGGCTTAATGATATTTTGTATTGTTTGTACAGGTTTGGTAGAATATAGTGAAGTTTTGCAGGTCAAAGCCTCAGTGTTAAAAAAAATACTGTTTTCCTACAACAATACGAAACGCATTATTATATCATAAATATATCATAGCTTTAAGCTGCATTAGCTAATGCACCAACTGGTACAAAAATACAGCCTAGCCCTAAAGCAGTTACAGTCCTTCAGATATACTGGTACATTCAAAATATGTCACCAGGAGACTTTAGTCCAGTATTAATCTCAGATATCTTGCTCTAAAACTCTTGCATCAGCACCGCATAAAGTAAACATGCAATAGAGAGCCGATAGATTACAGCATCTCTGTAATATGTCTTTAAAACTTTACTCGCATTAAAAAATGAGGAGTAAAACCACTGAGTGAGATAGCTGTCAGTTAATTAGAAAACTTTCTACAATAAAAACAGCAAGAAAATGCTGGGGCAAGCAGCACTTAATTCTCCCTGTACAGATATTAAGGGCTGTCTGGGGAAATTTAGAATTTTTCCTCCATTTTTTCAAACAAAATTAATGTGACAGAAATAAAGGCTCATTGCGCAGCGATTCCAGACAGCCAGGGGAAAGGATGGGCCTGAATGTTAATTCACAATAGTGCTGATAAACTTCAAGCAATCTTACCTTGGTCAAAATTAGTCACGTCATTAAAGTGGCAAGTGCAAAGCAAGGACTTTGTTTTCTTTTAAATCGCAGTTTAAGTGGATAAGGCTTTGATTTTAGCTTTATTTCCAAAGAAACAATACTACAAAAACAACCAATACAAATGTGAATATCCAGACACCGGTCACACCCACAGCATGTTATCTAATGGCCATAAACACTGATAATATTGGGAATATCCACAAAAGCACACAGACACACATGATGCTTTGTATAGATTACCGTATTTTTCGGACCATAAGGCGCACTTAAAATCCTTTAACTTTGTCAATAATCGACAGTGCACTTAAAAATGCGGTGCGCCTAATGTATGAATTAATTCTGGTTGTGCTTTCTGACCTAGAACCGATTGTAGCTGGTACACGGCGCTCATAAATCTGTCAAAATGTTTTAGCACGGTCTTGGTAAGTTACGAAGCTTACGGCCACCGTAGTGCGCAACATCACGGGGTAATACGTATGTGCTTCAGCATTAGGGTACGTGCATTCATTCATTCATTTGCGAAGCGGATTTCAAACTCAGCGCTATCAGTCACGCAGTACAACATGGACATAGAGCAGCTGCGAGAGAATTCAGCATTAACGAATCAATGGTACGGAAGTGGAGGAAGCAAGAAGACGCCCTGCGCCAGGTAAAGACCAAACTGAGCTTCCGACGGAACTTAAGAGTTTTGTTTCATTTCATGCGCCTTATAACCCGGTGCGCTTTATGTATGAAAATAAACCTGTTAGCAGCTGATCACTGATATCGCGCCTTATAGCCCAAAAAATACGGTATTATCACTAATCAGTGACTTCAAAAACTATATAGTGGAACAGTGTTTCATTCTGGGTAAAAATCCTGTCAATTGCTAGCTGCTGCTACTGATAATTTGCACATCTACCAGAGCACAAGACTTTGGTTGAGCGTATTAGCATAATTTGGCTTGACCCAAGAGCAAGTTAGAAGCCTGATTCATGGATCCTCATCCCCTTTGAATGGAAGTCCTTTATATTATCAACTGCAAACATGGCACTATTTATTTACTTATTTATATATTTTTCAAAGGATAAAATGTTTATTAAATTAGAAAATAGCTCAGGGGGTTAGATAATGTCACTCAAGTTGATGTAGTACTTGGTTTCTTCAAGGTCATGCATTTCAGACAGAATTCATGGCTACAAATGGACTAAGGGTCTTCTGGGAGTCTTCTGAGGATTCAAGGCAATCTTTGATTCCCCTCTGTATGTAGGAAAAAGTCAGCAAGAACAGCCATCAGGACCATGACGGTGGAAGAAATCTGGATCTGGGTGCTAATCTGGGGTTTACTGGTCAGTGTTTAAAGGTCTGGCGGTATGCTGCAGTTTTACTATATCTTTCATATCAGCCTGAGCAGGCATCACTGGTGAGAGCTGAACAAAGCTTGTTTTAGAGAGGGATAAAGAGGGCTGACAGAAGCTGATCTCTAATCAATAGTATCCATCCCCCTTTGTGATGGAAAGCTTTTCTTTTTTTATAGATTTGTCATGTCTTGCTATAGTTTGCGTTTTAAGGAAATTCTTGGCAGCTTTATGAAAGACCAGAAAATGGATGACTTGAACATGTGAAAACAGTTACCAGGACGAAGCAGGCTTGGCTAGGCTTCAAGGTAGTGTAGTAGTCGACCAATAATCCACGTCATTAAAAAATACGCTGTCGGCTTAACTTCATACACACAGCTCATTTTGAGTTAACTAAAGTCCTACTGGCAGAATCATGACATCATTACAAATGCTGTTTTAGCCCTTTTTTGATTATGCTTCAGGTCATGCCGGTCATTTTCAATTTCAGCTCGCCCTTCTGCTCCAAGATCAATACCAATCAAAGCAGTGATTGCTCTATTGTTCTGAGTAATAATACAGATCTTTTATTGACTCTGTCCTCCATTACTATCAGTGACCACATCTGCTTCTTTCAATAGATCACTTGCCAGATAACTAGCTGACATTTAGGTACTGAAGATCTTGTTTACAAGTATGTGGAGCTTAAAGCCTGTTTAAAAATTTAAATGAATACAACATGAATGCCACCATTATTTACTATGGCTACCTTTCTAAAGGTGTCAAAAGTATTAGCATTACAAATTACTTAAAGTTGGGTATACACAAATATTATTACATTAGATGCCTCATGATTTGTTTCACTAGTGAAAATATCAAAATGCTGGGCATAATGTGTAATAACTGGTTTATTGTTTGTTGCTCCTATGAACCTCCAAACTATTGGAATTGAATCAGTACCATAAAATATGCATTCTCTGGGAATGTTATAGACGGAATTTGGAATAATTTTAATATCTGGTAACACAAGAGAAATTAACTTCACTCTGAAAGATAGTATTACAAGATTTAATTTCAGACATTTACAAAGAATGAGAGAATCACTGATGGGAACGTGGCACTGTTCTTCGACGTATTTACACAGTGTGTCTGTGTTTGTTTAGACACCTGTTTGTGTAATTCAGTTATGTAGTGGTGCTTGGCTTTACAGTTTGTTGTTGTGTTGTGGAATTATGCTTTAGGGTCTGACGTCCTGCTACCGTATGTTTTGTACAATATCACAGCTGGTCATCAAATAATCAGGATTTACTTTTTGGCAGGATTTGCTTCTTTAGAATGTAATCTATATTTTAATAATATATTTAAATAAATGCTGTCTGTATTTATTTATAGGACTTTTTTCCTTTACCTCATCGAACCCTATGCAGTGAGTGAAACACTACCAAAGTACAAAAGTACATTTTTCAAAATATGTGAATTAGAAAGTTTACTTAAGTCAAATATTTGTAAATCAGTAGTACATTTACTTTTGCAAAATATTTAGCTACTTTACTCACCTCTTCTGTTGAACACATATTATAAACTAGTAAATCCAAACAGCATTTACTAACAGATGCATTCATTTAGACAGAATATACGAGAATACTCAAATACACATGGAGTCAATCATGCAAATGAGTGCATGAATGCAAATAGATAAAGAGCTAAGCTATGCATGCAAAATGCCCTGAACAATCTCTAACCCCTCTCTTTCTTTCTCTTGATAATTTTGATATGTTTTGGGTCGGCGTGGTGGTTCAAGCGGTTGGTATGGTTGCCACGCAGCTCCAGAGATCCCCAGTTTGATCCTGACCTCTCACCCCACCTGTGAGTGTGCATGTCCTCCCTGTGTCTGAGTGGGTTTTATTCAGGTACTCCATTTTCTATCCACATTCCAAAGACATACTTTAGGTTAGGTTGTCCCAATATGAATTTGACTAGTACCATTATGACCTTGCTCCTGTCATGAACAGACATTGATTCTGATGTGACGTTAAATACATGTACATTTACAGCATTTAGCAGATGCTCTTTAGCAGTCCCAAATAAAAATATGATGTTAATGTTGTCGTTGCAGCAGAGAGTACAGGAACTGTACCTTAAACACTTGTATAGGCCATTGCTCACTACAAATCTGACCCTCTAGGAATCTGCAGCTACTGTTTTCTAAGTGAGGGATGTAAATGGCAGTGCCCAGAAGCTTCACTGGGTTCATTTGGTTTAATCTGTTTTCAAAGGTGGCAGCTATAAAGCTCAGATTTAACTGGAAATGTAACACATCCAGCTAGGCACCATGTCTACACTGGTTCCATTCTGCTGTGAATAAATCATTTAATTAATCTATACATCTAAATAAACAGTCATTCCCCACATAGACCACAGCTACTAAAGTGATAACGGCATTGAATAAGAACTCAGTATAGGTACAGACAGCCAATATTTATCCAGCATCCTGGCTCGGTAGTATTTTCAAACTCAAACATTGACATGTCTAAGGCCATTGTAACTCAGACAACACAGGTACATCTAAACAAAGGGCAAAAACTTGTCTCAAAACCCACTGATTGCAACTGTTTTATTACCATAATCTACAACAGAAGCTTGCAAAATTAAAAGATTCAGCTTGCAATATCACATCGGCATCTGCTGCCTTGCCTGGTGCACAAACTTTGGCACTGGTATCATAAAAACGGGGAAATATTTCCAGTGCATCCTTGTCTGCATACCAGCGAACTGAGAGTTCATCAAAATACATAAGCAGACCTGCTGAATAATTTAGGGTGCGTGACAACCGATACATGATAAGTGGATCATCTTTAGTAAATACCCCAAAAAATAACCTGCCAGCAGTATCCTGATCCCACAGAGAGCTTATATTGTTTGGAAACCCAACAATTTAGCCTCAGAGGCTACGAAACAACACAGCAAGAAACAGCAAACATTTATCTGTCCAACGACTAATTACGCTGTCGAGTCTGGAACAACTGGGCAGCATAACCTTGGAACTTAAGCTGCTGTTTGTGCGTGTGTGCCTGTTCATTAAACAAGTGTCCCTTGGAAATTGTCTTGATTACTCTGGGAAGACATTAATAACTGAACAAAAGAACTATGAACTTAGAAAAAAAAAACAAAGAGGCACAACAGAGAAGTTTGAAATTGCTCCTGCACTCTAGGAAACGCTCTCATGCTTTAGCACACACACATGGGCTGTTGTCTAGGCTTTGCTCGGAGTGTGCTGTGTGTTGATTAGGCATGACAATGAGCTGCTGCATCCAAAAATATGCCATGCTTTCCGGAGCACCGTGGCCACGCATGAATAAACATGATCGGTAATGAAGCTGAATGACAATGAGAAGCTTGCTTTAAAAAAAAGAGACTGTTCCCCCAAACGTGGACTCACCCCTTTCCAAAAAAGTCACCCGAGCACAGAGTGCAGGGTTATTCTGAACACAGCTCCTGCATAATGGGGACTTCCATCGATTTAATTCCATTAGCTGAACACTAAACCCCAGTAAACGTATTACTCTAACATCTGTTTAAATGTATTACAAACAGTTTTTTACTTCTTTAGCATAATAGTTGGTGTAATTGCAACATGATTTTACCATTTGCTATACTGCCTAAGAGAAACACCTGCACTTTGGCTGAACAGCCTTTACAAACAAAGAGAGCTTCTCAGTGGCAGCATGTCTGAAGGTTTAAATGAGAGAATTAGCAAAGGGTGAATGGGAAATACAGTGTGTCACCCTAATAGTTTTGGGGAAGCAGTGTGGAAGGAAGCCAACTCTTTTACTTTTCAGAGTATGACAGCAGTTCTGTATTGTGAATACTTTTCATTTCTGTGGTGCAACAGTGAGTAAAAGTGAGATCATGGGAATTTGGAGGCCAAGTCAACACCTTGAGGCCTCATAACGCTTAGGGAGTTTCTCCTTGCCACTAGGCTTGTTCAATTTGGGATTGGCCGTAGATATTAGAAGATCATCTAAAATTGTAAAGTTGCTTTGAGACAATGCTCCATTGTAAATATGACTTGAATTCTCTCCTCAAACCACTCCTGAACAGTTTATCAGTGTGCACGGTGCATAAATCCTGCTTAGATGCCACCGCCATTAGGAAATGCTGCTACCATGAAGGAGTATTCTTCTGTCTGCAACATTGTTTTAGGCAGTTGGTATGCGTCAAAGTAACATCCACATGAATGCTAGGACCCAAGGTTTGCCAGCAGAACATTGCAAAGGACATCACACTGTCAGTGTTATTCACTTCACCTGTCAGTGGTTAGTTTGCTTGCTGTTAGCTTGCAGTGGTTCATCTGTAGATGGCTGTATCATTTATTCAAAGCTTAAGCAAACGCTGTGCTGTCTTGCAGGAATATTCAGACGTTTGACATGATCTTGGTTTTTCTATGAGCAAACCTGTGTGGGCCATCTTTACATCACAGAAATGAAGCTAATAGATAAATAACAAGTCTTGTATTAATGACAAGAACATCCACTTAGATATTGGAATATTTAACACGCAATTGAAAAACACCATATCCAGCCCCTACTCAAGTCCCTATTAGAAATCTGAAAACATTTTACTGTCTACATAGGAGCAACAGTGTCAAGAAGGAACACCTAGCAGCAACACACAAAAAGCTACCTACATTCAAATACAGCTCTGAAAAAAATTAAGAAATCACTGCCAAATGATCAGTTTAAGAAAATGTTGTTTTTTTCCGAGCTGTACATTTGTCTGAAGTCTGTCAGCTTTTCCACGTCAAATGTTTCATCTTTTTGTGTGTTAGGTAATATTTGTTCAGTTCCCTTTACTGATCTGTGAAATGGCTGGCGAGATTTTATGCCTCAAGTTTCTTGGTGCAGAACTTGATGCATTTAATTCAGAAGTGTTTATATTTCATAACAGCAAAGCCGAAGATGATGCTAATTGATGTGACTTCATCACAAAGTCATGTGCAAATACAGCCTGACTGCAGCCAAGTCGTGCAAAGCCTGAAGGTCAGAAGGTCATTTACAATCTCTTGCTGCTTCTGCTGTTGGATGAACTGTGGCACATTACACAGTTAAAAAGTATGCAATTTCATTCTCAACGCAATGGAAATCGATAGTAATCAGAAGCAGAACTCCTCACACTTCAGACACACGTGGGGAATATGACTCAGAACTCTCAGTATCAAAAGAAAAGGATAGCACACACTCATATACACCCTCACACACTACAGACACCTTAGAAACACCAGTTAGCCTAACACACAAGCCTTTGGAATGAGAAACTGGAGTACCTGGAGAAAACCCACCAGACATGAGGAGGACATGTAAACAGGCGGAGCTTGAGGTCAGGATCGAATTGGGGACTTGCAGCCCATTTTCAGCTGCATTTTCAACAATAAGTGGTAATTGGTCATTAAAAAACCTTCGTAATCAAATTAGCTCAGCTGAAACCTGATACTTCTGTTCAATAAAGTAAGTACAGTACATATATAATTTGTTTGTCTTGCAAGCATGTAGTGCTTTTCTATGTAGATTCTAAACCTAAATAACTTTCTCCAAAAAAAATTGTATAGTCCAGGTTATGTACCCAGCTGCCAAGAAATTGAAGGTAAAAAGAAATTTTATACGAAAGTGGTCACTACTTTGTCTTGAACAGTACAACTGAGTCTAATCAGGACAAAAGAAGAAGCAGAAGGACCAGGTGGACAACTATACAAGAGGATATGTACGTCACACCTCTGGGAAGAATGAAATTTTCCCTGAATATAGAAAACAAATGGCTAGAATCCAAAACACCAGCAAAGCTGCCCTGATTGAAGGACTCTTATCTAATGTTTATTTATTTATTTTACTTAGCATTGCATCCATGGCTGTTCATGACATGAACAAGGAATAGTAGATACTGGTCGGACACATTCATACTGGGAAAATTTAGAGCGACAAATTAACCTTATGCATGACTTTGGAAGGTGGGAGAAAACCAGAGCACCCGGAGTAAACCCACATGGACACGGGGATATCTGTAGCTGTGTGGCAACCACGCTAGCCACTGGCTCCACCGTGCCACTTTCTTAATTAATTTAAAATTTCATGAATAGCACAGCTGTATGGAACTACGTTATGACGTTGTAAATATATTTACCATTATTTCATAGCAATTCCATAATATGTCTTGAATAGAAGCACTTACTGTTTAGCATAAACAGCAAAAATGTTGGCATCCCACAAATGTTCACTGTTCATAAAAAATCCCTGAGATCTAAATACCAAGGCTATAAGCTTTTTAAGAGAAAAACAGACTCTATTCTTCCTTTTGTTTGCCTATCTAGTACTGCTTTTTGAAATTCTTCAAAGCTGAGCCTCTCTTGTAATGGTCAGAGTACATGTTTTGGATGAGTATTACTGCACCCTGACCTTCTTGGTTGGCTGAAACAAACCTTAAAAATTTGATTTTAACAATAGATCTCCTAGTGATATGTTTTTTTTAAAGACTGAGCATGCCTGAGTGACAGAGAGAGAGAGAGAGAGAGAGTATGAGAATGTGTGAGAATGTGAGAAGAGAACCATCTTTTAATCCACAGCAGCCTCGCTAAATTCAATTAGCTGAACAAAATTGCAGAGCTGATTCACCCAACACAATTTAAGGGCCGCACCATTTATATCCCAGAGATGAGAATCTGATAAGTTTGCTATCAACAATTCCCCCAAGAGTTGGTTTTTACACGAAAGCAATTGCCGTAAGATTTCGGCTTCTCACTAATATAAAGGGGGATGCGACTTTGATGTGAAGCACACAGAATATACGGATTGACCTTCTCCATTTCCAGCTTTCTCTGGCTGGAGAGTGGGAACGGCATGTCTTCGGTTACAAAACTGACTGACTGGTTAGATAGTGAGTCATATAAGGCTTTACTTTCACTTATGAAAAAAGTACCAAATGCTACAAACATCTAAAGTATGGTGCAGGTGCACACCTCCTCATACATAACCTAACCAGAACGTGAGCCATGTTTCTAAAAGTCGGTGATACCCTGGAAACTGGGGGTAGAGGAGCAAAAAAAAGAAAGGACTGACGTATACAAACGTCCGACACGGTTTCCTTCAGCAAGGGTGAAACCAGGTCTCCACTGCTACATGGCAGGTAAAAATAGCCTCAAGTTTTCTACAGGCTCCGTTACCCTCACACATTTCCCCACGTACACAGCACACAAAAATGCTGCTATCAGAATGGAGTATCCAATAGATTTATATGCCATTGATCATCCTGAAGCTAGTCATGAACAATTCGTTTACACATATACAATTAATCACGGGTTTTTTTCTCCACCACAATATATGTACGATGCTACTAAAACAACCCACAGTTTGCTAAACACGAGGCACAATTAGAGGCCCCTTAGACGAAAACAAGCTGTTATTGGGTCTGAATTGGTTTAAACAGCTCAATATCGCCTCCTGGTGGCTCTCCGAGCCCATCTTGTAGCTGTCGCCTGAAGCAGGTCGAAAGAGGCAGGAGAGATGTTGACAAATTTAAGTTGTAGCCGACACCGAAGCCGTGATTACCCACACCCAGGACACCTCGATCTTGTTCGTCTAGAGTAAATCAAACTATCTCCCTTTCATACCGCGTTCCTCTTCTTAGCTAATGGGCCATTTTCCCGGTGGAAATTAAACCTCAGTTCGCTATATGTAATCAGTGAAGCTATAAATGGTCTCTTATTTTTAGCTCGCGCGGAAGCTGGGTGGACATTCTCTTTGTCGCCATCGTGTGGTCAATTCCTAAGGGCTCGCATTAGTCATAATTAGTTTAAATCTGACGGTTTGCTTTGCTTCTTACGCCAAAAATGGTATTAGTAGGCTACATGCTATACAGACAGGATTCTCGAAGGTTCCTTGGATGGTCTGTAGAACCTTAAAGAAGGCTCTGAAAGGTGGCGCAAGTTTTTTAGTCGACCCGTCTACTTATTTTGGAGGGTGATGAGAGGATAACCTAAATAAAGTTAATACACTTTTATTTTAAAGGTACCTTTACACGTTTTATGTGGACGTTTCCTTTTTACAGAGATGTTGACAAACCGAAAAATTGTTTAGGGCTCTATCTACAACCGTTCGACAACAACTCGAAAGAATCCTTAGTCAGAAACAGGCTGAAACGCTAAAAAATGACAAAGAAATCTGAAAATAATAAAGAATGTGTCAGCGTTTACGTTTCTGAAGTAAATCGTCTAGGTTAGCCTAAGTGTACGCTGACAAGTGCAAAAACAGTAAGTAGCTTAAAGTTTAAACTCACTTTCAATCCTTAATTAAACCCCGAAGCGCCAATGAACGTGTTAATGTCTTATACTATCCGTTTTTTAAATAAAAATAAGCTACATTTATAGTTTAATAAACGTTACCTTTCATTTTGGCTGCCTCAGAAATCCGCTTCAGTTGCCCAGCTCCAACGGACAAACGCGCGTGCAGGCTGCCTTATATTTCGAACGGCTCTCACGCGCAGCAGCTGCCGTTAATTTGAAAATAATAATAAAAAATAAAAAAAACCGCCCCAACGGTCAGAATGAAGGCTCCCAGTAGAAACGGACGCGCCACTGGATCTAGAGATGGAAAATATCGACCACGTTTTCATCATACATGGCTGTAAATCTGGAATTTATGGGTTTCTACTTTAAAGCGAACCGCGACATGGCTGGTAAATTTCAGGAACAGTTCGACTCGGCGGCTTGGTTCCCTCTGAGGGCAGATGAGAGGAGGATGAGAGGTGGATGAGGGGAGGATGAGGGGTGGATGAGGGGTGGCGGGTGTGAAGGAATCCCGCTTATGAATCCCGCTTCACATCATAAGCGAGGTCATTTCACTCCGCTTTTTATCCCGAGCAGCCGCTTATATGTGCCTCTCTCCACTCAACCGAACGCTTTTCATCGCCCGTTAACGCCGTTCACTATTACGAATACGAAATAACGCCGCTCGCGGGACGCGGCTCAGCCACAAACAAACGGCGGAGGCACTTTTAATTGGCAAACTCCATCCGCGTTCTCGCTCGGCGCCTGCCTTTTAATAGCTGGATCAGAGATGGCTGTGGCTAGCAGATCTGAGCTGGACCCTTCATCTCGTCAGCGTTTTCGTCTTTAAACCGGAGAGCTCCGGGCTCTGTCAGGCTCGCGCTCCGTCCTCCCCTCATAAGGGGCTTAGACGCAATCGGTCCTAAGCGGGTCAAAGATTTGCACTCCGAAATAATAATAATAACAATCTGTTATTTCTCTCTTACCTTCCGGCTTGTTTTCGGCAGCCATTTCCCGTCCGCGCGCCACATCCTCCTCCTCCTCCTCGCGACCGGGGGGAAGGGGGGAGGACCACGCGCGTGCACGAGTACACCAAGGCCGGCTTGATGGGGGGCGGCAGAAGGCGAGCCCAGAATCCGTGTCTCCGATTGGAGCGACAGAAAACGTGGACTCAGGCTGCTCGTCCGGATCCGCGCCTCGTTCACTACATAGGTGCCCTGCTTAGGGAAGGTTCACCTGTCCTGTCCTGAAAGGCTGATGCTGCAGTTCGGTCCCAGTCAGCGAATCCAGTAACAGTCCCGAGAATTTTACAAACAGTGCACAACTCGGAGGAAAAGATGCCCAACTTTATGTTGTGCACTTCGTAGGGCATAGGCTCTAGGGTGCTATTTGGGACACGACCGCGTTCAACGGAGCTTTGCGAATTTGCCAAGTCTGTATCCACGTCATTGGTCGTTTTTTGTTTAGGGACACCGTTGCAGTCTTTTCTAGGATGACTCTCTGATTTAAGGGCTTATTACAGAAAGAACTTACAAATAAATAAAAGCTGAACCGCGCTACAAAGGCACAATCCGAGCGGTATAACGATCACACCTGTAATACGTACTCAGAGTGCACACTACTTTGGGTATGGTAGTACTCGGGTCTGGATGAATTACAGGACTGTGTGCCTGCTCGTGCACGCGTTCAGTGCGCGCTGTCCCCTTCTGAGTGCTGACGGAGCGCGTGGTGCTGAACGGACAGCTCACTCACCGGGAGAAAACAGAGCGAGCCTACCAGCACCGGCCAATCACAGCCCAGCACACATCCAGCACCTGTTAAGGCGAGACTTATATGCTCTCCTTGTCTATACACACCCATGATAAGGGTTCAATAGTTTCAACAAACCACATGGGGTGACAATTATTGGCACGTGTAGACATTCTTTGAAACAAAATGTAGCTGAAGCATTTTCTCCATTTGCATTTTACGTTAAAAATACAAATTTGGTACAAAGTTGATCAGAGTGTCTAGGGACTTTCAGGTAGTAATTGTTTCACTGGGGTATATACACTCACCAGCCACTTCATTAGGTCTGCCTTGCTAGTACCGGATTGGACACATTTTGCTTTAAGAACTGATTCAACAAGCTGCCGGAGAGATTCCTCATTTATTTTGGTCCATATTGAGGTGATAGCATCATGCAGTTTGCAGATTTGTCGGCTGCACATCCATGATGCAGATCTCCCGTTCCACCACATCCCAAAGGTGTTCTATTGGATTGAGAGCTGGTGACTGTGGAGGCCATTTGAGTACAGTAAGACGATTGAGTAGCCATCAGAAGAGGGGTACACTGTGCTCATGAATGGATGCACATGGTCAGCAACAATACTCAAGTAGGCTGTGGCATTTAAACAATGCTCCATTAAGGGTCCAAAGTGTACCAAGAAAATGCACATATATATTTTGAAAGAGTTATGTCATTGGAATGTACACCACTGAGAAAAAGCATTGATAATTGTTGCACAAAACAATAGGCACTGATAGTACAGTCGGTTAAGTGGACACATTCTCCTGCCTGTGATAGAGGGTTCTTATCCCGCTGTGAGTGTTGACTTACAAGTCTGTTTGTGGGACTGTGGTAGCCTAGCGGTTAAGGTACTGGACTATGGACCAAAAGGTCCAGGGTTCAAATCCCACCTCTGCCAAGCTGCCACTGTTGGGTCCTTGAGCAAGACCCTTAACCTACAATTGCTTGGATTGTAAGACTGTATCAATTGTAAGTCGCTCTGGATAAGGGCGTCTGCTAAATGCTGTAAATGTAAACAAAACAGCGAAACTAGGAATATCTCGGGTGCCACCATAGTCTCGCTATAAAACAGCAATACAATATCTGTCTCATCATCCCTGTATTGAAACAGTGCCGTGTGGCTGGGTGAACCCAGTGTTCTGCGCCTCTCGTATTTGACGGTTAAGTGATTTACTTTAAAAATCAATGAAAGCAGTTAAATATAGACCAAAGTGGGCACTTTAGCTGTGTGTTTCTCCTGTGCTCACATCCAAGGTATGGTTGATTGCTGTTTTTGTACATTACACTAAATTCAAGAGCTCAGTCAATGGAATCACATTCATTTGAGATGAGAATGAATGACAGTATTACAGTAAGAAGAAGTAGGTAGAACTATCTTAATGGAGAAGGTTTAGGAGCACTTATTTATCCTTATTTGTGATTAATTATGGCAATTAGGGTGGCATGGTGGTTAGTGCTGCTGCCCCATAAGCTTCAGAGAAACTGAATTCGAGTCCCGGCACAGCTGCTCTGTCTGGAGTTTGTATGTTATGACATGCATTCAAGCTGGTTGTGTGAAATCTGATGTTTTCCAGCATGGTTTCACAATATTAAAAAAATATTTAATGCTCTGTCTTCAAGTGTCTCCATAATGCTTGATGGGGTTTAGGTTTAGGTTTAGGCTGAGGAAAGTGGAGAAAGTCAGCACACCTTGATTTACTTTTGCCTTCAAATAGTTGCTGCAAGGCTTTGATGTCTGTTTTGGGTCATTAATCCTGATGTGGTGTGAATCTGTCTCCACAAAGAACCAAACAAGCATTAGCACTAGTGCTCTCAGTATAAGAATTGGGATTGTCTATATTATATATACAGTATACTGTACAGTGCAAAATGCCACCATTAGATGAGATATAGCAGTGTTTACACTGTTTAGCAATGCTGCAATGACCATATAGAATTATTTCTCAATATCTTTATTAGAGTACAACCAGAAAATACAGGTAATATGTATGCAGTAATAAAAAAAAAACACTCTGAATCTGCTACAGTGACAGCTATTTAGGTATTTCGTAAGGTTGCCAAGTTGACCCTTCTACAGTCTGAAGTACTGTTTTTGGAAGGTTAGCAGCCAAATAACACTTATTCAGCAGAAGAACAGGACGAAAAGGATAAGACATTCTCACAAAGAATGAAGATCAGTGGAAAAGTGCATTATGGAGGGATGAATCCAAATGAGAAATTCTTGGGTCGAATACATTTACATTTACAGCATTTAGCAGACGCCCTTATCCAGAGCGACTTACAATTGGTGCAATCTTACAATCCAAGCAATTGTGGGTTAAGGGCCTTGCTCAAGGACCCAACAGTGGCAGCTTGGCAGAGGTGGGATTTGAACCCTGGACCTTTGGGTCCATAGTCCAGTACCTTACCCGCTAGGCTACCACAGTCCCACCGAATAGTCAACAATAGTCAACAATATGTTATATATGGTAATTATAGCATTGCTAAAACCATAAATCTAATGGTGGCCTAAGACTTTTGCACAGTACTTGTATATAAGCTTATATATAATGATCATTGAAATATACTTATGTCTTTATGGCTTGTATAATAACAATGATTAAAACATAATATTTATAGAAACCTACTGGTATAATACGAATGCTATTAAGCCTGGACATTTCATAACTTATGGCATGCACCAGACAGCCGTAAATGTGCTCACACACATACCAATAAATATAGACACACACAAAAGCCTGTCAAAAGTGAATCACTCCCACACATCACTTATCCATGCACTCGTGTCAGGTCTGCGTATCTACACGGAGGCCCTAGTTTCTTATCTCCTCCCTATCTCCCCTTATCTCAGAGATATAAGGTTACATTAGGATATAAGCAAACTATTGTATAATAGTTTTGATGATGTGACAATTATTATATGAGTACCATCATTTCACCAGTCTTTCATTGTCAGTGCTGTTTATTTATTAATTGATATCTTGACCTTCTTACTTCGCTATGCACCGTGACGAGTTTCTCAAATCCATCCTCCACTCCTCAATCCTACAAAAAATAAAAGGAGAAGGGGAAGGAGGGGCGCTGTTCAGCAAAACTGAAAGTCAGCTTGAACTCAAGCCCAAGTCTAGGGTTCATTCTTTTTCCGTTCCCTCCTCTTTCCATCTCTTCAGTCATAAGAACCTCTTGTGCTGCAAAGGTTGCAAACTGATCCAGTATAATGTAGAGTGATAGTTCATCTTGAATTAAAACATTTACATTACATTTATTCATTTATTCATTACATTTATTTGTGGGTAAAGGGCTTTTCCCAAAGGACTCAACAGGGGCAGCTTGGTAGAGGTTGGATTTGAACTTTGAAACACAGTCTAATATCTTAATCGAGGCACCGTAGCACATGAAACTACAACTAACTGAAACTACAACTGTTCTATATGATGATTTAAGCTAAGTACGTGGCTTGTTTTAACATTTTTGCATACAGCAGCATAGACTTGGCTAGAGTGCGACACTTTCGCCGTACGACTTAATCATTCATTCATTTATTCAGTCATTCATATTCAGAAAAGCATTTCCTGAGCATGAAGGTCAGTTTTTTTTACTTAACCCTGTGATGTACTGGCACCTTGTACAGGGTGTACCTCTGCCTGCACCCAATTAATTCCCGGTTAGGGAAATGAGATGCTTTACTTTTACCCATTATCATTACCCTGTGTGGCATGGGTGTTCTAAAAATGGTCACATTGGCATTATTCCAAGGGAGTAGACAAAAGAGTAGTTTTGTACCGTCACGGCTGCTGTGAAGCGTTCCATATATCCAGTGGCGATCTATTTATGATCTGCCATCATCATGCTGTCTTGGCATAGTGCCAGTCCATCACAGGGCATAAGACACTCACTAACACCTAGGGGCAGTTCAGAGTAGCCAATCCACCTAACAGCATGTGTTTGGGGTGGAGGGAGGCAATCGGGGCAGGAAGACACTGGGAGTTCAAGCAAAGACCACACACACAGTAGCTGGAGACAGGAGTCACTGGAGCTCAAATGCCCACCCATGAATTAAAAAAAGTAAAAGTAATGCATTATGCATATTGCTATTTTTTACTAGTGTTACAGCAGATTTGGCAAAACTACCTAAATTTGCAATCATTCAGCCTATCGTGATTGTTGTTTCATTACCTTCCTCCTGCGTGGCACAGGTGCTCTTAAAAGGGGGGTATGAGATGAATCCAAGATCCAGTGGTGTAGCCAATTGACTGATCAGCAGGCTTTTGGAATGGAAGACACAGGGAGTATTAGTAACACACAGTACCCAGAGTCAGGAATCAAATCTAGGTTGTGATTATTGTTTCAGTCTGTGTGCCAGTCCAGAATCAAGAGAAAACCAAAAGATTTTATTAGTAATGGCCTCACATGTACCACCATCCTCAGTTTCTCTGGCAATAAGCAAGTGTATAACATTATAAACAGCACTTTATCATTATTAGCTGATCTCCTTAATGGTCTACTGAGTAGTTCACCTAGAGTGACCATACATCTCCTTTGTTCCAGACGGCTGATTTCTTGTTTATGTTTTTTTCTCTTTAGTCATGAAAAGAAACAATGCTATATAAGAGGTGTTTAAGTTTATTTATTTATTTATTTATTTTGTATTGCTTGTGTTTTTGTGAGGACACATAGAAGGTTGAATGGAAAGGAATAGGATTATCTGGCCATAAATGGGACTGTGGTGACCTAGTGGTTAAGGTACTGGACTAGAGAGTCCAGATTTCAAATCCCACCTCTGCCAAGCTGCCATTGTTGGGTCCTTGAGCAAGGCCCTTAACCCACATGCTTGGATTGTAAGACTGCTGCAGTTGTAAGTCACTCTGGATAAGGGTGTCTGTGTTCTGGTCAATTTTGTTTCTAGTGTATCCACATGAGCTTTAGGAAACTGAACACATGCAGCGGTGTTCTTTTTGGAGAGCAGTGGCTTTCTCCCTGAAGCCCTGCCATGCACGCCATTGCTTTTCAGTGTTCTCCTGATGATGGACTCGTGAACATTAGCCAATATGAGAAAGACCTTTAGGTGCTTAGAAGTTACCCTTGGTTCCTTTGTGACACGCAGACTGCTAAACACCCTGCACTTGGAGTGATCTTTGTTGGTGGACCACTCCTGGCCCTTGAATTTCCTACATTTGTACACAGTCTGTCTGACTGAAGATTGCTGGAGTCCAAACTCTTTAGAGATGGTTTTGGAACCTTTTCCAGCCTGATAAACATCCATAACTTTGTCTGAGGCTGTGAGAATGCTCCTTTCTACGTACCATGATACACTTCCACAACCGTGTTGTGAAGATCAGATTTCATTGACAACAGATCCTATTCATTGAAAACACCCAACCCTTAACTTCAAAATTAACTGCTCTATTGCCTGTCCACTCACATTTTTATAATATTTTATATGGAAGGTCCCTTCTTTCTATCCCTTCTTTATAAATTAAGGCGTGACTACGACTTATTAAGGTGTGGATGAGGTCCTAATGCTTAGAAACGAATTAGTAAGGTGTAGGAACGAGATAATTGATAATAATAATAATAATAATAGTCTCGTTACCACACCTTAGTAACTCGTTTCTACGCATTTCCCACACCTTAGTAAATCGTGACCACGCCTTAATCTTTATTAAGAATTAATGTCAGCAGCAGGGTTCAACAACTATCGGGCTATTTCTTATGACCAAGCATATTTTTGTCTCATTAGTTTAAGGTTCCCTTGATCTACTTTCAGGACTTGTAGACTCGCAATGGATGCAACCCGTTGACATCGGAGTGGCTTCTCTACTCTCGCGTTAAGCCACGTGCTGCTGGGTTTACGGGACAGGCTCCAGCTCCATCATCCATCAGCTCCACAGCGCATCTCCCGCACAGACGGTGGCGCCAGACGGAGATCCAGAGAGTGGGCTGGGTTTCCTATGGAGGAAACATGGCGGCTGCCTTTGAAGAGGAATCCGAGTTAGGCAATGACGATTATTATTCGTTATTGAACGTGAGGAGGGAGGTAAGAGCACGGGCCGCGTTTATGCACTTCATGCGCGGATTGATGTTCGGACAAACGCCATGCGTTAATGAGCTTAATCGTGATCTGATGTCACTTCTGTCCTGAATCCGACTCAGCTGTCATTGCGCTTCTGCGGACAGACGGACCGATAGATTGTAGTGATCCTGAAGGAAATTGTACTGTTATAGTGTTAGACAGATACTTACGGTAAATTATGCAAGCATATGATCAGAGGAATGCATGCACGATCGTCATCAGAGCCACTCGGGACATGTGCACCAGTGAAATATTGCTGTGTCCTACTAAAATCAGAGCGGTAAAAAAAAAAAAAAAAAATCTTTATCCTGGATTGGACTTGCCACGCAAATTCACTGCAGGCACTACATTTCCCATAACGCCCCAGCACCTTTCTAAAAAGCTTGAAAACCTAACGTTTTTAGTCAGCTTCTTTCGGTTATTTTATATTTCAAAGAAAGTCAGCCAAGGTAATGATGACTCATGGCTCTATATTTTGGCCACTTTTAATCGTATCACCTACCAAATGCTCATGTTAGACCAAAATTAATACGATTCATTTAAAACTGTTGATTTGTTCTTCATTTCTCGTCCAGAGTAACGCCTACTTTATTGTTATTATTAAATTACGTAATCTGTTTAGTGCTTGACAGGCTTATTTTAAGGCACAGTTGTGCCCCTGTGACTGTTTGGCAAGCACAAGGGTGCAGCTGTACCCCTGTAGGTTATGTGTGTGCCCCAGTATGACAAGTAGTCTAGAAACGACCTTGGATGGATGTAAGTGTAGGGAGGTAGGAGCATCTAATAAGTTGTTAGATAGTTAGTTGGTGGAGGTTGGGGGTTCAAAATTGAACTGAACAAGATGGTGGGTTGATTAATTCAGTTCAGCTCAACTTTGCAGCATAACAACATGTTCGGGTTACTTCTCTGGAGCATAAACACTGAGACAAGGACATGAGTGCAATAAGCAATAAACAGTAGTGCTCAGCACACAGTGATCCAAATGTGTGTTGCTGTTGGTGTGACCAGTTTAACAGCTTGAGGGTAAAAACAGCACTTGAACCTGGCAGTTCTGAATCAAATATTCTGAGATCTTCTCCCACATGGCAGAGGAAGTGGCTGGGGTGTATGGGGTCTGAGGTGACACTGTTGGCTTTCCTGTATTGGTGGGAGGATAGCTGCAGTTCTGGTCGGTGGCTAGGGTATCAGCCTTGCTATCGCAATGTTGGGCGTTCAAGTCTCCACATCACCAAGCTGACAGATCAAACTAATACTCGGGACATTGGTGGTCAAGCGGTTAAGGTTCTGAACTGTTGACCACAAGGTCCAGGGTTCAAATCCTACCTCTTCAAGTTATGCACATGTTGAGAGTGTGTGCATTGTTAGGACTTCTATCCTTATAATAGTGGCATACAGTCGAACTACATTAACTAAACATTGTATGACAGTTAATCGTGAGCCAGCGTTTCATAATCATGACAGGCTTGCTCCATTGCAGTTTAGATGAAATTAGCTCATAATTACTTGTCTGTATGGAGCATGGTCAGTTTTGCATGATCACGAAATGCAGCAAAAACCCAGTTTGAACTTTTCCGATTGCTCCAGTTTTCCAGTGCCAGAATGAAAACACCCAGTAATGTTTGCCCTCGATTTTTGTCCTTTACAGTGGAATTGTTACAAGTGACATGCATTATACTTAGTGAAACTTTGAATGTGTAAATCACACCCACACACACTTTGGGAGCCACTGCTCTAATCTGTGATCTGATTTTTAACCTGGCATCGCTCGTATTGAGCGCAAAGCATCGAGCAAAAGCACTGGTGAAATAGGGAAATTAGTGAGATGAGATCGGCCGTTATCAACGATCTTTTTGACGAAAGCATTCCTGAATGTCCTAATGAACGTGTCCTCAATTACCAACTATCAGTTCAGGGATTTAATATTCCATCAGCTTTCTGAATGACATTGTGGGAAAATGTAATTACATCACGTTTGCCGCTCTGGGGATAGAAATGACATTGAAAATAAAGAAGATGGGTGAAAAAGTAAATGAGCAATAAAGCGTTTCAAAAAGTCTTAAGAAGGCTTCAGATGCAATGAGCATTTCAATTACTTGTAATGTCGCTCTAATTACGTTAAATGTTGCAAATGTGCTATAGTGTAAAAATCCATTATGGATTTGGATGCCATTCTTTATTTCATTGAATGAGAGTTGACACAGATCAGTGCTGTAAATGACCTGAATGTAACCTCGACTGAAATATTGGAACACTTCAGAAGTCCACGTAAGCAAAGTTTGATGTTTGTGTGAGGTTTACACACATTTGCTCCACAAGGGATAAGCGTAGTAGATCACCAAGTTCCCAGATAGAGTCAGCCTTGGTACTAGAACTAGCCAGTGCCTGCTCATTCCATCATCGGACACCAAGCTGAGTATAAGCTCTTGTATTGTTAGAAGGTGGCAAGAGGACATTCGCCATTTGTTTCCATTAATGATTAGAGTGGCTTGGTGGCTAGCACTGGGTCCCAATCCCCAGGTGGAACGTTCTGGCTCCTTTGTGTGTGGAGTCTGCATGTCCTCCCCGTGTCTGCCTGGGTTTACTCCGGGTGCTCCGGTTTCCTCCCACAGTTCAAAGACATGTATGTTAGGTTAATTGGTGTCTCTAAAGTGCCCCTAGCGTGTGAGTGTGTGTATGAGGATGGATTGGCGCCCTGTCTAGGGTTTTTCCTGCCTTGGGCCCTATGCTGCAGGCTAGGCTCTTCCATGACCCTGTCCAAGATCAAGCGGATAAGAAAATGAATTGAATGTGAATCATGCAATGGCGAAAAAAGTGGCAAAATTAATGGAAAAACTGCAACCCCCCCAATTAAAAACAAAAAAAACCGTATTTGGTATTTCACCTTGAGCCAAATGTTTAATTATGTTTGGTTTCAGCCACAAATTTCCATTTTGGTGCATCCCTAGTTAAAGTATGAGACTGCGCTAATTAAGGGCAAAACATTAGTATGCACCGCAGCTGCCATCTCCCATCATCCTTTCTCATTTCATCCTTACCCTCAGGCTACTCAGGAGGAACTGAAGGCGTCCTACCGCCGGCTGTGCATGCTGTACCACCCAGACAAGCACAGGGACCCGGAACTCAAGAGGCAGGCTGAGCAGCTCTTCAATCACGTACATCGGGCGTACGAAGGTAATCTCATTCTGCTCACATGTGCTATCACTTCTTCCTCACTTTTTCCTTAGTAAACTTCTCTGCTCCACTTAGTCCTCAGCGACCCCCAGTCCAGAGCCATATATGACCTTTTTGGGAAGAAAGGCTTGGAGGTCGAAGGCTGGGAGGTAGGACTGACCAAACCAAAGAGACTGAGCCGAACTGGGTGTAAATGGTGGCGATGGCGGTTTGTGAAGTCTTTTTTACGTCTTTAGGTGGTTGAGAGGAAGAGAACGCCTGCAGAGATCAGGGAGGAGTACGAGCGCCTGCAGAGGGACAGGGATGAGAGGAGGCTACAACAGAGGACAAATCCCAAGGTAGCGCTCCCTGGTCTGTTTTGATGAGAACTTTTTTATAGCACGAACTTTTTAACCATCATGATTCTTCTAAAATCAGATCCTTTCTGGCTTTAGCATAGGGCATGTACAGGGTTCCAGTAATTTTGGCACGATTGCCAGGGAAAGGAGCTGAAGTCGAGTGGCAATACCAGCCATTTGTCTGCTTCTTTATAGCAATTACAAACCACTACACTCACTGGACATTTTATTAGGAACGCCTTTGCAGCTATCGAATGCAGCCAATCATGTGGCAGCAGCTCAATGCAGAAAATCAAGGCAGACATCATGTCCATTCACATCAACCAAAAGATTGAAGAAAACGGGTGATCTCAGTGATTTTGACCATGGTCTGATAGGGGTTACTCAAACTCTAAGCCCGACTTTCTATTTGATTGTTTTTGCCCCCAAATTCGAACAAAAATTTCGAACATGGGCACCCTAAATCAAACACTCAATGGTATTCCAATATAATCCAGTCCAGCCGGTGGCGATAATGCACCAATTCGGTATGCCAATCACCATGAAACCCAAAAGAAGAAGAACTAGTCCTTGATCAGCCTTCTACTGTACCAGCCTTGGCATCGTGGCATACACGAGCTGTTGAAAGCTCCAGAGAAATGATGCCAAGTAAGGTAAGGCTACAGTAGATTCCACTGTTGTAATGTAATGATGTGGCTTTGACCGCTTCAGACAAGAGGTTTAAATAGCAGAGGATGTGGAGAATAAGTGAGACAACACAGTATGCAGTGCTGGGCAGTGTCGGGGGCATGTGAGAGGGTGAGAAAGTCTGGATCAGAGTTTGGAAATGCAGAGTGAGACCTGAACAGATGTAGGAATGTCTAGACAGTGGCTAATAGATGTGTCTGTCTGAGCACCAGCAGGTTAACAGCAAAAGATGTGGATTCGAACATGAGGAGAATCATTTCCCGATCTCCGGGGACGTTAAATAAGCTCTCTGTAATCACTCTTCCCTTCCCTGATTCCCTTCAGTACAGTTCAGTCCTCCTCCTCATGAAAACCGACCATGATTGCTAGTGTAACCACCCGCCTTGTTCTCTGTTCATTCAGGGGACCATCAGTGTGGGAATAGATGCCACCGAGCTGTTCGATCGCTATGACGAGGATTTCGAGGACACGCCAGCTGGAGGCTTCCCTCACATCGAAATCAACCGGATGCACATATCGCAGTCTGTCGAAGTAAGGAACGAAACGCCTGCCACACACACAATATGAGCCGCCATCACGGTAAATATCATGCCGCGATACTTTTTACGTAAGCCTGGCGTATGTGCTCATATGTTTAAGGCCCCCTTAACCAGCACGGACACAGCCGTGCTCTCAGGCTCTCTGACCACACACAATGGCAACGGGGGAGGTAACATCAATCTGTGCCTGAGACGAGTCACCTCTACACGCGGCTGGGGAGAGGTGCGATTTTTATCAGCGCCCCATATTTCAATTAAAGATAAGCGCCGTTATCTTGCGCCGGGTGACTCGCGGCTGTTTTTTTCCATGCCTGTCTTTCTAGCTAGAGTTCGGGGCAGGAGATGTTCGAGGGCCTCTGTTCGGGATGAAGGTGTTCCGGAACGTAACTGCACGCTGGTACGTTTGCTTTTGGAATCACCTCTGTAAGGGATGCGCTGTATCCTCAGATTTGGTGCATGCTTTGATTTTGTATAAAGCACCTTAAGTTTTTCCCTTAATTATAAACTTAAAGGGAAGATTTTCCTATATCTAAGGAAATTACTTAAGTCTGGGGCATAAAATCCCTCAATGTTTCACTTAACTAAGGGAAATCAGTAAGGGATTTAATGCAGTAACTGAGGTTTTGTTGCTGTAAAGTTCCTCTGTTTCCATGACGACGACTCATCACAAAACCTTAATTGAACTCCACTGTTTGAGAGCTGCATTTAAACCAAAATGGAAAATAATGGGGAAAACAAGAAAAGAAAACCAAACACAATAAAAAATCATAAGTTAATAATGACAACAACAATAATAGCAATAATAATACATCAACCTCACCTAGTAAATAATAATAATCTCAATCACATAATAATAATAATAATAATAATAGTAGTAGTAATAATAATAATAATAGTAGTAATAATAATAATAATAATAATAATAATAATAATAATACTACATCAACCTCACCTAATAAATAATCATAATCTTAACCACATAATAATACTAATCTGTCACACAATAATAATAACAATAATAATAATAATCATAATCATAATACATCAACCTCACCTAGTAAATGATAATAATCTCGAGCAAATATTATTATTAATAATAATAATAATAATAATACTTCAAACCTCACCTAGTAAACAATAATAATAATCTCAATCACATAATAATAATAATAATAATAATAATAATACATCAACCTCACCTAGTAAATAATAATAATCTCGACCTAATAATAATAATAATAATAATAATATATCAACCTCACCTAGTAAATAATTATCTCAATCACAATAATAATAATAATAATAATAATAGTAATAATAATAATAATAATAATAATAATAATAATATATCAACGTCACCTAGTAAATAATAATATTGACCACAGTAATAATAATAATAATAATACATCAACCTCACCTATTAAATAATAATAATCTTGACCACAGTAGTAATAATAATAATAATAATAATAATAATAATAATAATACATCAGCCTCACATAGTAAATAATTTCAACCACATAATAATATTAATAATAAGAATAGTAGTAATAATAATAATAATAATAGTATTACTATTAATAATAATACATCAACCTCACGTAGTAAATAATAATTTTACTACTACTACTACGTAATAATAATAATAATAATAATTATTATTATTATTATCATCATCATCATCATCATCATAGTACTTTTATTTTAAAGAGAAATGCAAAAATGTACATGACTCTAAATGGTTTGACTTTATTGCTGTTGTAACGCATTCGTGTGCGTGTTAGCTTTGTAACGGCGCAGTGTGGGATGCAGTTCTCCTCTCGTGGCGTCAAACCGAGTGCCAGCACCATGATGGCTCGGCACCTGGACCAGAACACCATGGGCTACCTGCAGTGGCGCTGGGGCAGCGAGTCAGCCATGACCACCAGCATCGTACGAGACACCAAGACCAGCCATTTCACTCTGGCCCTTCAGGTGAGGCTTCAGCTTCCAATGACAAATCATAATCAGTACTGTTCCGATACTGGCAACCAAGCCCATGTTGTTTTTGCTCCTCAGCTCGGCATGCCTCATTCCTACCTGATGATGAGCTATCAGTACAAATTCCAGGATGAGGACCAGACCAAGGTCAAGGGCTCCGTCAAGTAGGCCAGCTCTGCAAACCGCACTCCTTTTTTTATAGTAGTATCCACTTTTCTATGAAGAGAGCATTACAAGAAGTGTGTTATCTGATCCTTCATCGATCCCTCTGCTCTGCCCTTGTGCTGGTTCAGGACTGGCTTCTTTGGGACGGTGGTGGAATATGGCGCAGAGCGTAAAATCAGCCAGCACAGCGTCCTGTCAGCGACGGTCAGCATCGGGGTCCCACAAGGAGTCTCCCTGAAAATCAGGTCGGGTTTGCCAAGCTTCAAAAGTTGGCATTGGGCCCTTGCTGCACGCTTTTTAGTGTCTCCATGTTATTTTTCTCCCCAGGTTGAACCGAGCCAGTCAGACCTACCTCTTCCCTATCCACCTAACAGAGCAAGTCCTTCCCAGTGCTGTGTTTTATGCCACCGTGGGTCCCGTGGTCGTCTACTTAGCAGTCCAGAAGCTCATAATCACGCCTTATCTACGAACCCAGCAGCAAAAGTAAGTCCACAGTTCAAGAGCTGTAGCGTATTTGAATGAGTCAGTGATTACAGGTCTGTGGTCCATCCAAAGCTTTCACGCACTCTCACATGCCATGGCCCAGCCCTGTGTTGGAAGCAGATCTATGGGGGAAATTGAGTTATGACCACTTTAATGTATACTATTATTATTAGTGCATGCATGTAGATGTTTCATTTCATTCATATAATGACTTAAATAATTCAAGGAACATGTTAAAAAAGCATTTACATATTGCAACCTTTACATCGACTAAAACTAAAAACAATTCAGATGACTAAATTGACTAAAACTAAGTTACGTTTCAGCCAAAAGACTATAACTAAATCAGAATTTGCTGTCAAAATCACCACTGCATGCTGGATACTATAATTTTTTCTTATAAGTTCATCGTTGAATAACTGAACGAATGAATGAGGTCGTTCTCCTGTTAAAGGAGGTCACTAATGGTGCATTATGCAAAGACCACATTTTCCAGCATTGATTAAATGCCACCTGCTGTTTGATTAACGGATTTAATGTGTGTGCTTCCGGTACGTGTATCTGTTTATCCACCCAAAATCCGCATTTTTATTCATCCATCCATACGTCTAGCCGCTCAATAATCCATCCACGTATCCTCAATGTGTGGATCTCTAAAGCCACAATTGTATCTGTTGATTGACCTAACCAATAATCCTACCATCCATACATCAAAATCCATTCATTCGTCCATCAATCCACATATTTATTTATCCATTCACCACAGGTAAGGTATTGGACTGTGGTCCTGAAGGTCCAGGGTTCAAATCCCACCTCTGACAGGCTGTCACTGTTGAGTTTTTGAGCAAGGCTCTTAACCCGCAATTGCTTGGCCTGTAAGGCTGTATCAGTTCTCTGGATAAGGACGTCTGCCAAATGACTAAAATGAGCGCGGTGGCTCGGTGGGTAGCATCGCCGCCTCACAGCAAGAAGGTCCTGGGTTCAATCCCCAGGTGGAGCGGCCTGGGTCCTCTCTGTGTCCGCGTGGGTTTACTCTGGGTACTCCGGTTTCTTCCCACAGTCCAAAGACATGCATGTTAGGTTAATTGGCATCGACTTGAGTGTATATGTGACTTGTCTTGAGGTAACCCTGTGTATAGATGTAACCCTGTGTGTGTCGCTGAACATGGCCACTGATGCTGATAGCGACGTTAAATAAATGAATGGCAGAAGAAAAATATTTTCTGTATCTTGTAGAGGCTGTTTTCTAGCTTTATCATCTAATCAGATAACAGATTTCCTTGTAAACACCTGACGTATGCTCCTCCACGTTCACCTGCCCGTAAACCTGCTGAAGAAAAACATGATGTAAAACTTACTGCCACTTTTTTTCCCCTTAACATCAAATTGTTTTACTGGCAAATATTGATTTGGGAGTGTTTATGGTTGCAGATTGCACACACCGCTGTCCTTCTTCGACCTGTCTCCATATTGATCCAGAGACAGATTTTTTTTTTATAGAACAAACATCCATACTCGGTCCCAGCGTAGACTCGCGTCTGCCCGAGTCACATAAATAGAAGAAAATAATGAGTGACACCAGAATAATGTGCTAAACAATAGGGCTACAGTTCAGGGGTATTCTGATAGCGACTTGACTCCTGTGTAAGATATCATAGCGTTCTTACTTGAGTAAATGACCAACGTCTGTAAGTGAGCGTGTTATTGGTGTGACTGGGAGCGATGTGTGTTTTCCAGGGACCTGGAAAAGCAGAGAGTGAATTCTGCTACGGATATTGCCAAGAAGAAGCAGGAGGCTGAGTCTGCTGTCAGTTATTCGTAATTACTACTTCATAAGACCCTTTCAGAAACATGTACTGTAGTGTAGATACCTATTTCTACACTCGTCGTCCATTTTTACCATATAAAAGCACTTTGTAGTTCTACAATTACACACTGTAGTTCATCTGTTGCTCTGCATGCTGCATAGGAGCCCCACACTGACCTGATGTGAGTGGCTCGGACACAGCAGTGCTGCTGGAGTTTTTAAACGCCTCAGTGTCACTACTAGACTGAGAATAGTCCAGTGATTGAAAATATCCACTGACTGTAGATTCTGATTGTGAAGGACCAGAGCCATGGGGTCCCCAAAACATCTCAAGGCTTTTTCTGCTTCTGAGGTGCTCTGAGTTTGTCAAAATACACATGTGGCCACAATGGGGAAAAGGGGGAAAAGGGGGAAAAGGGGGAAAAGGGGGGGGGGGGCGGCTATAACTGAATGTTGATTTTTGCATGTAAAGATTTGCAATGAATGACTTTTTAATGCTGATATGCATATTTGTACGTTATTCTATGCAATATGTCTCTTCACTATTGGCTTAATGGCTACCTCTATTTTATTATACTCTTCATAATATTTCAGTTTGATTAGATCATTTCTTCTAAGCCACCCAAGCAGGTCAGGTCCCTTTTTGAGTCTTGGTTCTCCCAAGGTTTCTTCCTTATAACGTTTAGGGAGTTTTTCCTTGCCAATTTGGGATTGGCCTAATAATTTAGAAGATAATCTAAAAGCTGCTTTGAGACGATGCTCTGTTGTAAAAAGCGCCATAGAAATAAAGCTGACATGACTTCATTCTTTTGGTCTGTGTGCGTGTCGGCTGGGCTCAGCTATTCTTAGATACTCATACGGGGGCCTCCAAGGAAATAAGGTTGGGAACCCCTGGTCAAAAGGATGACTGCAACAATCTGTGCAGCAACAGAGGAGCTAGCGTCTCTGACTTTACATCTACAGTGTGGACGAACAGGGTCTAACAGAGTGCGTCCAGTACCTAAAACTCCAGCAGCACTGCTGTCTGAGCCACTCGTACCAGAGCAACACACACTAACACCACCACCACCACGTCTCTGTCACTGCAGAGATCCACCAGCTGATAAAACGGACACGACACGAGAAGGGGGATTAATGTTAGGGCTGATCGGTGGATATTGTTGGGTGTATGCAATGTTTACGTGGTTGTGTTGCTTTTTGTGCAGGTTTTGCTTATGCAGGAATCCGTCCGGAGGATCGTTGAAGCAGAGGAATCCAAAATGGGTGATTTGAACTTTTACCTGTATTGAAACTAATCAGTCGTGCCCAGGTGAACTGAAGGGATGTAGCTTTGGTTCACACAGTCTGATTTTTAAAGTCGAAAAAAACAGACGTCAAGTTTTGAAAAAGAACATGCGTATATTAATGCGTCTGAATCTGTGTAACATTTAGAATCGGAGCCTGTTTAAATTTCTGCATTAAGATCAGGCTGACCAATCAGAGCTCGGTTGTCAGGCAGAACAGCTCATCCTGCTAGTAGCAGAGCACCAGAGCTTATAGGACAAGCAACACGCTGACTATAAAAACATGGATATTAAAGAAAATATCTGGTGGAATATAACTGAAAGGCTGGAGAATGATGGTGATAAACCTCACAGTGACTGGACGGAACTGTTTTCTTGTTTGGAAGTGCATTCTAGTCTGTTCATGCCCACAAAAACACAAACTAGAGCTTCCTGCACTAGTGCAGACCTGCCAACCTTTACGCATTTTGCGTAGCAGATACGCATTTAGACATCGAACTACGCTGCTACGATTTGTTGCTTTAAAATACGCGAAAAGCCATTGACGGCAACTGTCTGTGAATTCGCGCACTAGGCAACTCGTCTATGGGTGCGTATTCGCATTGGGCAGCAACCTGTTGGGAAAAAGAAGACTTCGACC